>ONZH01025031.1:0-34172 GCA_900303285.1 Rhinella marina | reverse complement strand
ACTAAAACTGTGTAAAGTAATTAACACAGAAAAGGATAGCATACTGCTACAGATGGATCTGGATAGATTGGAGGCTTGGGCAGAGAAGTGGCAGATGAGGTTTAACACTGACAAATGTAAGGTTATGCACATGGGAAGGAATAATACATGTCACCAGTACATACTAAATGGTAAAACACTGGGTAACACTGACATGGAAAAGGACTTAGGAATTTTAGTGAACAGCAAACTAAGCTGTAGAAACCAGTGTCAGGCAGCTGCTGCCAAGGCCAATAATGGGTTGCATCAAAAGGGGCATAGATGCCCGTGATGAGAACATAGTCCTGCCACTTTACAAATCACTAGTCAGACCTCACATGGAGTACTGTGTACAGTTCTGGGCTCCTGCGAACAAGGCAGACATAGCAGAGCTGGAGAGGGTTCAGAGGAGGGCAACTAAAGTAATAACTGGTTTGGGTGGACTACAGTACCCAGAAAGATTATCAAAATTAGGGTTATTCACTTTAGAAAAAAGACAACTGAGGGGAGATCTAATAACTATGTATAAATATATCAGGAGTCAGTACAGAGATCTCTCCCATGATCTATTTATCCCCAGGACTGTGACTGTGACGAGGGGACATCCTCTGTGTCTGGAGGAAAGAAGGTTTGTACACAAACATAGAAGAGGATTCTTCACAGTAAGAGTGAGACTATGGAACTCTCTGGCTCAGGAGGTGGTGACGGTGAATTCATTCAATGAATAAGTTCAAGAGGGGCCTGGATGTATTTCTGGAGTGTAATAATATTAGGGTTATAATTGGAGTCGGGAAGGATTTTTTTCACCTAAAGTGAGGAAAATTGGCTTATACCTTACAGGGTTTTTTTTTTTGCCTTCCTCTGGATCAACTTGTAGGATAACAGACTGAACTGGATGGACAGATGTCTTTTTTCAGCCTAACTAACTATACTATGTGTTTTAGGTCGTGTGAATGGGGCCGTATCCATCCCCAAAATTGCGGGAATAGATGCGGCCCCATTCACCTCTATATGCTCTTTTGAAGCATGTCCTATACTTGTCCGTGCGCACGGACAAGTATAGGCATTTTCAATGGGGCTGCACGGCGTGTGTTCTGAGTGCTGAGGAACACATGCTGGGCGGCCCCCGTATACTGGCGGGTCTGCAATAATGCGGACCCGCAAATATACGTTCGTGTGAATGGATCCTAATACTGCCATTTTAACTAATTTATAGCAATCTGGAGTTGCCCTTTAATATATGGACAGATATAGTCTATTGTCTAAAAATATGGATAAAAGACAAGCTCTCTATTAAATACAGAGGCTAACAGCATTTCCTGACATCACCCACAATGCACTTGTTCTTTTATTAATACTATCTATGGGTAGGCAAAGGAAGCATCAATATTTAACAAGCTACAACTAAAAGCATTTGGATGTGACACAGCAATATAAAATGTTCTCTTTGCTACATGACTTGAATATAATCCATAATTAGACACTTGCTGCAGAGTTCAGGGTACATTAAATGTCCTTGAAGAAAATGTAGACTATATAAAATGTACATATTGTATGCAGATGTATAACACGTATATGTTAAAATAAATGTGGCTGTGTTAAAACTAACAATGGCAACAAGGTCCCTGCATGCTACTAACAACCAACCAAAAACCTTACGTCTATCATGTCCACCACATAGGTCTTTCAGATGATGTGTAGATTGTGTGTACTAGACTTTCATTGGTAAGATTTTTAAAGAGTCTATGTGGCAGAGCAGGCATTAGTGGGCTCATCTGTATTTTGAAGCTTTTTTATGGCCACTCAGCTACAGTCATATTGTACTCTATTGAAAATATATAGCAGTGGGTTCTCCATCTGTCTCTAAGAATTAATTTGCTACAGCAATACCACATCTTTGTGATTGAGATGGTGGTCAGCTTCAAGTATGTTCCTATTTTTAGTGGGCATTTTAACTTTTTCAGTGCCAGCTGTCCATGTGAAAGACATAACTCTGCCAGAACAATAATATTCTCGTATCCATCTTCTACAACCTGTTGCATCTTTAAAGATGGAACTGTTAAAGAAAAATGCTTGGGAATTTAGACTTTTAGGTACCAGGGTTCATTCAGGTTTTTTTTGTAGGATCACTCTTTGCCATAAGGATGTCCTATAGAGGGCTATAGGTGACGGTCTTATTTCTCCAAAGGATAAGGGAATTATCATTATGGAACTGACTGATGTCACCTCTCAGGATCTTATTACTCCAAAGGATGTATGAATTATCATTAAGGAGTTGACCTCTCAGGATTGCACAAAAGATGTTTTTTTAATATTTTTAAGTGATACTTTAACCTAGTTGTTTTACGGTGGATTCTAAGGTACAGGAATAAACAGGCTTAAACAATAGATAAGTGAATAAGAAGTTTACTAAGGCTACTTTCTCACAAGCTTTACTACGGATCCGTCAGGTGAAGGGGCCTGCCGGATCCGTAGTGATAATACAACCTTGTGGATCCGTAATGAACGGATCCGGTTGTAATATCTTTAAAGAGGCTCTGTCACCAGGTTTTAACCTAACCTAACCTGAAGTTTAAAAATTATGCTTCGGAGCACCGGGCGGGCCCGAGGCTCTCCCCCATGCCTAAGTGCACGCCCCTCTTTAAATTGACTGACAGCGCTAGACCGTTTGGCCTAGCGCTGAAATCCCGTGCGTGCGCAGCAGGATCGGGGCCGGCGCATGCGCAATAGCGCTTGCAGTGCCGGACACTGCAAGGGCTTCCATTCATCTGCGCACGCGCCGTCAGTGAAGGGAAGTGATTGCGCGTGCGCAGATGAATGGAGGTGCTTGCAGTGTTCGGCACTGCAAGCGCTATTGCGCATGCACCGGCCCCGATCTGCTGCTGTGCACGCGCGGGATTTCAGTGCTAGGCCAAACGGTCTAGCGCTGTCAGTCAATTTAAAGAGGGGGCGTACACTTAGGCATGGGGGAGAGCCTCGGGCCCGGGGGGGGGGGGCGGTGAAGAAGCGGTGCTCAGGAGGAAAGAGCCTGCCCCCTGGTGCTCCGAAGGCTCATTAGCATAATTTTTAAACTTCACTTTTCTGCACAGCCGCTGCGCTATACTCTGCAATACAGGTATGTGGATAATTGGCAAATTAAGGGCTTTTAACCTATGTATTAAAATACATAGGTTAAAACCTGGTGACAGAGCCTCTTTAACATCTTTTAAACGGATCCGGAATTAACTTCATTGAAAGTCAATGGAGGACGGATCCGTTTACTAGTGTGTCACACCAAATGGATCCATCCCCATTGACTTGCATTGGGGGTCATTCCGGATCCATCTTGGTGCGGATGCCCAGACCGGAGAGCAAACCGCAGCATGTTGCGCTTTGCTCTCCGGTCTGCAGACGGAACGGAATGCTTCTAGGAGCATTCAGTTGTCTTCAGTTCAGTTTTGTCCCCATTGACAATGAATGGGGACAAAACTGAAGCGTTTTATTCTGGTATTGAGCCCCTATGACGGAGCTCAGTACCGGAATTCAAAAACGCTAGTGTGAAAGTAGCCTAAGGAAGTAATAAAGACATATACAGTTCACATACAGCACTTGATTCTCAGAAGCTCTTCACCGGCCAATGCCCAAGATAGTGTAATACAAAGAGATAGGTGGTAGTCTCACAGACATCTTCATTGGAGCTTAATTCTGTTACATGCATACAGCTTTATAGCTTGGAGCCTAGCGGCCCTCCTAAAAGGCCTTCAGTGTGCAGTATGCAGGTTCAGTGCCCTCAGCTATTACGAATGTGACCTACTGTAACCGCATGAACTATACTATATATGCTTTTTGTATCCTTACTATTCAGTGTGTTGCACTTTATTCATAGTGATTGTGAAGAAGAGTTCTGTTTTACCAGGAAAGAATATACTACATACAGTATATTTTTAACAATTTACTGAGTACGTTATTTCATCAGGGCAGGCACCTTGGCCTCTTCATCTGGAAAATGGCTACTAATCAGTTGAGTTACCAGATGCTGAAATGGCTAGAATAATGAGTCAGTGCTCAGTGGGTCACCAGAGGCCACTTAAAACTAAACAAATATCAGTTAATTTGGTCATAAGGAAATGGTCATAAGTGATAATATATTTGGGCTGTGAACAGTACATAACAATGGTTGGTGAGATTAAAGGCAGAGTTGGAAAAAGAAAGCGTCACCGGGTATCAATGGACCTCACATGGCTAGAAAGAAGTTCTAACGTCTTCAATTCCTGGTATGTGGGGTGAAAACTGCATAATTTGTGACCAAATTTGCACTAAAATTAGGACTGTTTTAGTGAAGCAAGTAAGCCAGAAAGAATATTCTACCGTGTCTTTCCTGCTCAGGGATGGGGGTGTGGCTTAGCAGAAATGAGGCATGATGTAATATTTTGAAACACAATTTTGGCACAAAGGTGGATATTTATTAAAACTGATGCAAAGGGAAACTGGCTTAGATTGACCCATAGTAACAAATCAGATACAACAGTTAATTTTCCAAAAGAGCTGTGGAATTTAAATGGTTGCTATGTAATTTTCCCCAAAATTGTGGTGCAAAGTAACACAAGCAAATATTGGAAAAAATAGACAAAAATGTCTTTGAGAAATTAAGCACACCAGTTTTACATGTAGCTTGAGCCAGTGTGATAAATTTGACAGATCGGTTAAGTCTGTGGGGCCCCCTTATACCTTGTTACCCAGTCACTGTATGGAGGTGTAAGGCTACTTTCACACTAGCATTTTTGCTGGATCAAGCAGGGTTCAGAAAAAACGCTTCCATTACTAATAATACAACCTTGCTTTGCATCCCAGGACGGAAAGCAAACTACATGTTGCGAGCACTCCGTTTTGTTCAGTTCAGTTTTGTCTCCACTAACAATGAATGGGGACAAAACGGAAGCGTTTTTTCCTGGTATTGAGCCCCTATGACGGGACTCAATAAAAAAAAGTAGCCTTATCCAGTCACTGTATGGCAGTGCTATCCAGTTACTGTATGGTGGTACTATCCAGTCACTGTATGGTGGTACTATCCAGTTACTGTATGGTGCTGTTTTCTATTCATTGCATGGCGGTCCTATCCGGTCACTGTATTGTGGTGCTATCCAATCACTGTATGGTGGTGTTATCCAGTTACTGTATGGAAGTCTTATCTATTCATTTTATGGCAGTGTTTCCATTCATTGTATGGTGGTTATCCATTCATTGTATGGCAGGGTTATCCAATCACTGTATGGCAGTGTTATCCAGTTACTATATGGTGGTGTTATCCAGTCACTTTGTGGTGGTGTTATCCAGTCACTGTATGGCTGCATTATCCAGTCACTGTATGGAGGTTTTATTTACTAACTGTATGGCGGTGTTATTCATTCACTGTATGGCAGTGTTATGCAGTCCATGTATAGTGATGTTATCCAGTCACTGTATGGAGGTATTATCTGCTCACTGTATGGGGGTGCTATCTGGTCACTGTATGGCGGTGTTTTCCAGTCAGTGTATGGCTGTGTCATCCATTCACTGTATGGCAGTGTTATGCAGTCCCTGTATAGCGATGTTAGCCAGTCACTGATGGAGGTGTTATCCAGTCACTGTATGGAGGTGTTATCCAGTCACTGTATGGTACTGTTAAGCAATCACTGTATGGTGGTGTTATTCAGTAACTGTATGGTGGTGCTATCCAATCATGGTATGGTGCTATAATCTTACAGTGTTTTTTATCCAGTCATGATATGAGCTATTATCCAGTATGGCGGTATTATTTAGTCTTTGTATATTAGTAATATACAGTCACTAACTGTATTATTATTTAGGGGTAGGGCTAATATATTTACAGTATATAGATTCTAGTATATTTTATACAATAGTGTTCCTCTATTTCCCATGAACCCTTAGACTCCCAGCACCGTACATGTACGGCGCTGGAAGCCAGGACACAAGTCCCAGCGCCGTACATGTATGGCGCTCTGATCGGGCGAACGCAGGAGCTGCGCTCGCCCGATCAGCTGCAGGGGTCCGGCAGTGGCCGATAGCCGGACCCCTGCTGTATGCACCAGCATCGGTGAAAACACTGATGCCAGTGCATTAACCCTCACACTGCCGCGGTCAGCGCTGACCGCGGCATGTGCGATGTTGGCGCTGGAAGGGAGAGCCCATCGGGTCCCCGTCACAGCAGCGGAAGCCCCCTGGATCTCACAGGCAGGAAGCTGTAAGTGTATTACACTGTGTAATACACTTACAGCCAATGCATTACAATACAGAAGTATTGTAATGCATTGTGCAGGGGATCAGACCCCCAAAAGTTGAAGTCCTAGACTGGGACAAAAAAAATAAAGTAAAAAAGAAGTTAAAAAAATAAAGTTTAACAAAAAAAAAATAAAAAAGCGTCATTTTCCCAAAATAAAGTTAAAAAAATTGTAAAAGATAGGGAAAAAAAGAAAAGCAGGCATATTAGGTATCGCTGCATCCGTATCGACTGGCTCTATAAAAATATACCATGACCCACCGCGCTAGGTAAACGCCGTAAAAAGTAAAAAATAAAAACAATGCAAAAAAAGCCATTTTCTGATCACCTTGCGATCAAAAAGACGTATTAATCCCAAAATGGTACCAATCAAACTGTCATCTCATCCCGCAAAAAATAAGACCCTACCTGAGACAATCGCCAAAAAAATAAAAAAAATATGGCTCTCAGAAAATGACAACACAAAAAAAAAGATTTTATTCTGTTCAAAAATGCATCTAATATGTAAAACTTAACAAAAATGAAAATGTTAGACATATTGGGTATCACCGCGTCCGTAACAACCTGCTCTATAAAAATATTACATGAGATGGCCCCCCAGGTGAATGCTGTAAAAATGTTTTTAAAAAAACTATGTCAAAACAGCCATTTTTTCCCTCTTGCCTCACAAAAAGTGTAATAGCAGGCGATCAAAAAGGCGTATTTACCCCAAAATGGTACCAATCAAACCGTCTTCTCGTCCCGCAAAAAATTACACCCTACCTGAGACAATCGCCCAAAAAATAAAAAACATCTAAAAAAAAAAATAAAAATAAAAAACATCTCTCAGAAAATGGCAACACAAAAAAGATTTTATTCTGTTCAAAAATGTATCTAATGTGTAAAACTTAACAAAAATGAAAATGTTAGACATATTGGGTATCACCGCATCCGTAGCAACCTGCTCTATAAAAATATCACATGATTTGCCCCTTCAGGTGAATGCTGTAAAAAAATTTTTTTTAAAAACTATGTCAAAACAGCTATTTTTTTTTCACCTTGACTCACAAAAAGTGTAATAGCAGGCGATCAAAAAGTCTTATGTATCCCAAAATGGTACCAATAAAAACTTCACCTCATCCCGCAAAAAATGAGCCCCCACATAAGACAATAACTCAAAAAAATAATAATCAATGGCTCCCGCAAACCAATCCATCAAAATCTGTGCTGCAAAATCCATATGGCACTCCTTCTGTTCTGAGTCCTGCCATGTGCCCCCACAGCAGTTTACCACCACACATGGGGTGTTGCCGTATTCAGGAGGAAATGGGTAACAAATTATGGGGTGCTTTTCTCCTGTCACCCCTTGTGAAAATGAAAAATTTTGAGCTAAAGCAACATTTTAATGGAAGAAATAAAACTTTTCATTTTCACAGCCAAGTTGTGATGGGAAGCCGGCGGCGCGCTTCCCCAGTGCTGCGCCGCCGGACTTCCGCTGGTAACATGGAGCGAGGACACGATATGCGTCCTCGTCTCCATAGCAACCTGCGGGGAGGACCTGGCGTGCTCCTTGCGTCCGGCGTCCTTCCCGTCCCCCTAGAGACAAGCAGTAGGGAATTGAAGTGCTGGTCTGATCAGCCAGCACTTCATTAGTTAATTATCTGTTGAGTTTTTAGCCATGTGGTGCTGATCACACCACATGGCTACTTTGCATACTGTTTTGGCTGCAATGCTCCGCCTCAGGTCATGTGATGCTGGCCACATCACATGATCCTGTGTGGGCTATTTAAAGATGGCAACTGCCTAGACAAGTTGCCTGTTATTTGGTTTTCCTGTACAGTGCTGGTGTTTTTGTTGCAAGTTATTGGATTTCAGTGGTTTCAGACTTCGGCTTGTGGACTTGGACTTCGCCTTTGCTTTTCCCCTGGTATTGACGTGACCTCCTGATACGACCCCTTGGCTAGTTGACTACTCTGTATTGTGTTTGTTCTGTCTGTGTTTGTTATTCCCTTTGTTTCCCCTTTCCTTGCCCCTGCACTTACTCAGGTCAGGGCCTGTCGACCAGTTACGGTTCTGCCATCTAGGGCTTATACTGTAAGTAGGCAGGGACAGTGGTTGGGGTTACAGTCAGGGCTCACTTTCCTCCCTTCCCCTCGTGACACAAGTGTTTCCAAATTCCATAAATTCCGTAAAAGGGGGTTAAAGTGGCCAGTACCCCCCTTAGTATATTCTTTAAAGGGTGTAGTTTCCAAAATGGGGTCACTTTTTGAGGGTTTCCACTGTAGGGGTATGTCAGGGTCTCTCAATTACAAAATGGTGTCTAAAAAATATTCTAGCAAAATCTGCCTCCAAAATCCATATGGCACTCCTTTCCTTCTGAGTCGTTTACCACCACATATGGGGTAGTTCTGCAAACTGCAGAATCAGAGTAATGTATATTGAAGTTTAGTTTGCTGTTAACCCTTGCTGTGTTGCAAGAAAAAAATTAACGTGAATAATCTACCAAAAAATTTAAATTTTGAAATTTCACCTCCATTTTCCTTTAATCCTTGTGGAACACCTCAAGGGTTAATAAAATTTGTAACATCAGTTTTTTATAATTTGAGGGGTGTAGTTTCTAAAATGGGGTCATTCATTAGTGTTTTCCATTAGGTTAGCCTCACAAAATCACTTTATAACTGAATTAGTGCTCAAAAAAATGGTTTTGGAAATTTTGATGAAAATTTGAAAAATGGTTAAATAAGACTTGGAAAACACAATCCACACCACTGACCACCAGGACCAGGCTGTGTGCTCTGTCAGCCTTCTGTACTATAGCATACAGTATATGGCATCCTCCCTTCTCTGCCACGCTGCTCCCATGTGTACTAATGCTTATTTCATTTTGAAAAAAACACATGAATTCAAAACATCTGCCTGCAGCAATTTCTGAACAAAAAAAACCCAAAACCTTCAAAAAATGCTGTAGGAAAAGTGCTGCAAAGAACACTGCATTTCTCCTACAAACTGTATGGGGGGATCTTAAGGGAAACCTAAGGGTGCCTTCACACGTAGCAGAAAAATTCGCCATTACATATTTAGGAGTGGATCTTTGGTGATTTCATTTGGGTGAATTTTGGAAAGCGAAAGAGAGAAATGAAGAAACATGAAATGAAAAAGTGAAAGATGAAAAAGTATTCTAGGAGTCCTAGGAGACCTCAGAGTGTCATACGCACATTTTTAGGCCAATTGGAGCACTTTGTATTCAGGTACGATTGATTCATACTCAAATCAAATTAGACAAAAGATTGAGTTGATACAAACGCTTTTGTATGGAAAATGTTATTGTACTCTCAAAACTACAGATACCGATCGGCCGGAATAAACGGTTAATTATTTCATCATGCAACATCGAACCTCTGAAGCGTGCAATATATTTGTATTCCCTTTACTGTCACCTTTAAAATCGTTTGATCAATAGAATCCAGTGTGAAAAAGCAGTGTTCTTCTGAACTAAAGTCTAAAGTTAAATGTACTTGAGGTCTGCCACTTAATAAATAATGCATATTACTGTACATATAGACAAAAAGTACTTATTTCCTTAATATTGTAAGAAGGATTTACACAAAGGTTGGTCAGAAAGCAAAAAACAACATATGGATATAGATATAATATAGTATTGGATAGTAATATATGTATTAACACCCTACCGCCCCCCACCCCCCTTTCTCCCCTCAAAGGGGTTTTCTGGGATTACTATGGTTATTAAGAGAAATGCTCTTGTAGTATACCTCCACCAGTTTTTTTTTTCGGCTTAAACTCTCCAGATCTATTTTCACCATATAATCAAATCACTGTGTTTTGTTTCTATCCTGTATGTGGTACTTCCTGTTGCTGTATCCAACCAAACCAATGATGCACTTCTCCTTTCTCTGGCACAGCTCTAGCACCACCCCTAACAACCCCCCATCTAGTTTATTGTTCCTCCCACCATCTAGTTACATAGACACTCCCCTATCACTGCCCCTAACAACCTCCCACCTAGTTTATTGCTTCTCCCACCAGCTAGTTACATAGACACTCCCCTATCACTACCCCTAACAACCCCCACAGTTTATAGCTCCTCCCACTAGCTAGTTACATAGACACCCCTAACAACCCCCACAGTTTATATCTCCTCCCACCAGCTAGTTACATAGACATTCCCTTATCACTGCCCCGAACAACCCCCAGCTAGTTTATAGCTCCTCCCACTCAGCTAGTTACATAGACATTCCCTTATCACTGCCCCGAACAACCCCCAGCTAGTTTATAGCTCCTCCCACCAGCTAGTTACATAGACATTCCCTTATCACTGCCCCGAACAACCCCCAGCTAGTTTATAGCTCCTCCCACTCAGCTAGTTACATAGACATTCCCTTATCACTGCCCCGAACAACCCCCAGCTAGTTTATAAGCTCCTCCCACCAGCTAGTTACATAGACATTCCCCTATCACTGCCCCTAACAACCCCCACCTAGTTTATAGCTCCCCCCACCAGCTAGTTACATAGACATTCCTCTATCACTGCCCCTAACAACAGCCAGCTAGTTTATAGCTCCCCCCACCAGCTAGTTACATAGACACTCCCCTATCACTGCCCCTAACAACACCCAGCTAGTTTATAGATCCTCCGACCAGCTAGTTACATAGACACTCCCCTATCACTTCCCCTGTTGCCCCGTTGACATAACATCACAGGAAATAAGAAAGAGCTGCATGGACCTGGTCATGTGACCACAACCCCAAACAGAAGATAGGAGCAACAGAGGTAAAAGAAATGCATTCTTTAAAGTGGTTGTGCATTCATTTCCAGACCTCTCTGACTGGTGGGACACCTGTTGGTGATCATACAAGATCCTCAGTGCGGGGTCTTGGCTCGTTCACTCCCTGACCTCTGCTGCTTGTCCTGGGTCCCTCCATGTAAACTTTCAGTTTGACATTGCTGCAGCCAATCACTGGCAGTGGTGATCTGTTCCCCTTGGGTCATATAACATGAAGCAATTGGAGCAGCGGACAGTGACTGGCTGCAGTGGCGTCAAACAGGAGGTTTACATGGAGACCCCCTAATATACTTTTAATTACTCAGATTAAAAAGACTGATTTGCTGGTGTCCTATGAAATTGCAATGATGTATGTATATAATACAGGAAAATTAGATTGTGAACCATTCTGGGAAATGGACTGATGTGAGCTAATACGGATAGGCCCTATAAACAGCAATTTCTTAGCACAGGGTCAGTACTGTTGTTGCGTTAATCATTATCACTATCAGCTTATATAATATTAACGGGAACCTGTCAGCTCAACTATGCTGTCCCCACTGAGGGCAACATAGTGTAGAAGCAGATCCACTGATTTCAGCGGTTTGTTTCTTTCATGATGGCATTCAGTACTGGCAAAGTCCACATTGCCTGCCAGTGCTTAGAGAGAGAGATATGCACAACAGGAAAGAAAACTGTCAAATGCGGGAGGGGGGTGGGCAGCATGCAGCATCAGACTCATTTCACTCATTTACAGGCAAGGTTTGCACTAGCCCTGCCCCCTTTGGTCCCAGGGTAGTTCATATTTGCCAGGACTGTCTCTTAAAATCAGGGACAGTCCCACCAAATTCGTCCACGTTGCTGAACTGTGGGCTTTTCGCAGGTCAGTACTCTAAGGGCAAAATTGCGGAATTGGGGGTGGGCCCGTTCACCTCTATGGCCGGCTTTCAATCTTGCCGAGCCGTGGCTCCGTGCCGCGGCTCTGCAATAAAATATAGAACATGTCATATACTTGTCCGCACGCATGGACAAGTATAGGCATTTTGAATGTGGCCGCCTGGCGTGTGTTTCGAGTGGTGCGGAACACACGTAGGGCGGCCCCCATATTATTGCGGGTCCGCAATAATGTGGACCCGCAATAATACGGTCATGTGAATGGGGTCTAAAAGTACTGAATGCCATCACAGCAGTACCAGACCACTGAAATTAGTAGGTATGTCACAACATTGTACTGACATCGGTGGGGGCAGCATAAAGGATCTGATGGGTTCCCTTTAAAGAGGTTGTCCATGATTAGAAAAACATGGCTGCCATGGGTTGTGTCTAGTATTACTGCTCAGCTCTACTGAAGTGCCGTACCACACTCAACCTGTGGACAGGTGTCGTGCTGTTTCTGGAAGAAAGCAGCCAAGATACTGGAAAATCCCTTCAAACATTAGATACTTTTGAAAAAAGTAAGACTAAATGACATTCTATCAGACACATTTTGTCAGGCTATATGCAATGGCTTAATTCAAAAAATGTTCTTTTGTTGCTCTTGTTAAAGAGGTTCTCGGGAATTATTTAAAATGCCTGCCAGCAACCTGTCCTACAATGTGAGTAGGACTGGTTGCCAGCACTTGCAGAGCTGCAGCTCACTACACTCTACACTCTGGCACTTGCATATACTACATATTGGTGAGTTTTCCTGTCAGGCTCCTCAGCCATGATGGCATATCATCATAGGCAGGATCACATCATTACCATCTATTGTAGAGCAGTGTAGTGTGTAATGACTAATGAGGCCCTGCCTCCTCACCCCCCTTGGCAGCTCTGCTAGTGGTGGCAACCAGTTCTGCTCATATTCTAGGACAGCAACCTTCGGCACTCTAGCTGTTGTGAAACTACAGTTCCCAGCATGCTCCATTCATTTCTATGCAAGTTCTTAGAAGAGCAGAGAAAGTATGAATGCTGGGAGTTGTAGTTTCACAACAGCTGGAGTGCCGAAGGTTGCCTACCTCTGTTCTAGGACATGTTGCTAACTGCCATTTTGAATCATTCCCGGAGACCCCCTTTAATGTACCACAAGCCCAATTACAACAATCAAAGAGATATGGCACATGGTTATTCAAATCACTCTAACCATAGGATTTCCAATACATATGGTCTATGCTGATGTCTACATTTGTCATGAAGGAAGACTCTATCCTACGAATTGTGCTATGTATTCAAGTAAGTGAGATTCCTTCACATGGTTTGAAGGCCATATGTAATTAAATGAAATCATGCAAGCAAAAAGCAGAGACATCCACAACAAAGATGTAGATGTAATATATATCATCACAATTTGTAATAGAATACTAGCTGTACAGTCTTACGATTTTGAAGATTTCTTGCTTTCGGTTTGATGACCTTGCCATCTCAAGGATCTGGGAATAGGACGATAAAGGGCTTGACAGTACTTTGCTTGTCTGTATCCTCTGCTTGTTTTTTGTTCATTGCATTGATCTAGCGTTTCCCCTTGTCTCTAGTGATGTTGGGCACTTTCCTGCTCCTCCTACAATGTGCATGCATTTAGCACTGGAGAGCACATTGATTGCCAGCAAGATGGTCTGAAAGCACAATAACCTGACTCAGATTAAATAATGTGGCTGTTCCATTTGAGTAAAAGGAAAAAAAATACTAAATTAGCCCTAAGCATTCAGTTTCCTGCAGCTATTTTATGATATATTGTTAGCAACCAAAAAGCCATAATGGATCTTTAAATAAATTAAAAGGGATGATGATGATGGTTATGACAATAAATATAACTTGTTCAAGTAAAATCAAATGATATAAATATATGCCTTTATCATAGTCCATAGAATAATTGTGAAAGGGGCTCTATAGGTTAAATAAAAAGAGATAAATAAAAAACGAGGCTTGGTTTAGCATAAATTTGCACCAGTTTTCTGGCATGAAAAAGACACACTCTGTGTGTTTGCAACTTTTTTAACACTACTTGTTCAAACATTTTTTCGCAAGTGGCATTTCTCCTCTGCCTTCGCCACTTTCCAGTAAAGGGGGTGTGAGAAAGCAGCAGAAACAGAGAAGGGGGCACTAATGGGGGCAATTATTTTAACAGGGGGCAGTAATGGGGGCATTATTCTAACAGGGGCACTAATGGGGGCATTATTCTTGTGGGGGGCACTAATGAGGGGCATTTTTCTTCTTGGGGGGCACTAATGGGGGCATTATTCTTCCTGAGGGCACTAATGGGGGCATTAGTCTTCCTGGGAGGGACTAATGGGACATTATTCTTCCTGGGGGGCACTTATGGCGTATTATTCTTCCTGGGGGGGCACAAATGGGAGGCATTATTCCTCCTGGGGGGCACTAATGGATGGCATTAATTCTGGGGTGCACTAATGGGGCCATTATTTTTACTGGGGGGCACTAATGTGGACAGTATTAATTGTGGGGGGGGGGGTAATGGGGGCATTACTATTACTGGGGGCACTAGTGGGGGCATTATTAATTCTGGGCGGCACTAATGAGGGCATTAATATTATTGGGAGCCACAGTATGATAGCGACTTAACACGCTGTGTTAAGTCACACCCACAGCCACACCCTATTTGGGGTGTGGCTTAACTTGGCCGGTATTTCCTGTTGGGATAGTTGGCAACCCTATGTGCACCCTGCATCACGCTGTGGACCCACTGACTTCAATGGGTCCTCTATTCACAAGATGCGGCCAAAGATAGGACATGCCCTATCTTTTGCATTGTGGAGGCACAGACCGGGAAGCCCACGGAAACACACAGAAAACTTTCCTTGTGCTTCCGGGTCCGTGCCTCTGCACTGCAAAAGATAGGATGTCCTAACTTTGTCCACAGCATGTATTTTGCAGACTCATTGATGTAAATGGATCTGCATAAATGCGGGGTGCACAAGACCACGGCCCCTGTTTTTCAGATCTATGGTTTTTGTTCCTCAAGACCTACAGGTCCATCACACTTGTGAATGCGGCCTTAGTGAAAGTTTGTGAGCCTCTTTCTCACCTTTCTTTATAATTGTCTGCTTTGCGGTTACTGAAGAAGACCTTGGCTACTGAGACTCTTTTAAGAAGAGGCTCATAACCTTTGTAAAATATAGTAGTAATTAACCCAGTGATGTCATAGCAAAAGGCAATAAAGGTCACAGCACATGTGTGAAATAAGGCTACTTTCACATTAGCAGCAGCCTTCTCTGGAGTTCCGGCGGCATGCGTGCATTAGCGTCAGCACGGATACGGCAGTTTGTTCACACGCTGGAACAGCCTGCCAGAGAAGGCTGCCGCTAATGTGAAAGTAACCTAATAGCACAAGAATATTCAGTGAGGTCACAGTGCATGGATAATAAACACAGTATACCAAATACAGTGATGCAGGGGCGTAGCTATAGGGGGTGCAGAGGTAGCAATCGCTACCGGGCCGAGGAGCCTGAGGGGGCCCAAAGACCCTTGTGCCACATAGGAAGACACACAAAGCACTGAGGGAAGGGGGGCCCAAGCTGAACTCTTGCACCAGGGCCCATGAGCCTTTAGCTACGCCCCTGCAGTGATGTCATAATACAGAGACAATAAAAGCCAATCACAGTACAGGGGCAATGTCTAGTATAAAGTAACTGTACAAGCATAAAAGTCACAATAGTGTCACAGTGCAAGGTCCAGAGTACATGGAAAGGAATTACAATGAAGTCATAGGAAAAAATTATTGGAGGGCTTTCCTTTATCCTGCAGTTTGGGACCCACACTTTCTCCACCTTTGAATTAAAGAGGATCTATCACCACTCAGATCTGTTTTAGTAAATACTTGGACTTCCTTTTAAATAATCACTGTGCAAGCAGGGGAGCACCTAGTATTTCTGCTGCCTGAGGCGAAAACTGAAATGGCGCCCCCTACCCAATGCCAATTTCTTAACCTAAACCTTTTGCCACAATGAAAGCACTCATTGCCCATAGCCCTTCCGCTGCTTCACTTTTGGCCCTACATAGTGCTGCCTCACCTAGCCTCATTGGTGGTGCACCCCTGTGTGCAAGCACCAGGACACTGAGCCTTAGCGTTGCCATGAGAACACTGGGCTGGACGAGACGTCTATCCTTGTCTCTCAAAGGGGAGGGGGAAGTACAGAAAGCATAAGAGGTGTTGCGCTAGTGGCGCTCCTAATGCTATGGCCATCTCCTAGGTGATTTACATAAATATAAAAGTTAAAGGGGTTATCCAAAATCTTAAACATGCCCCCAATGCTCGGGCACCTCATATGGATAATACACTTACCCCACTCCCCAGCACCCACGTCACTCCTGATCCCTGCACAGCTGCCAATGCATCTCCCCGTCACTTGCATCAAAACATTAGGCAATGGGGGGAGCAGCCAATAGCAGGCCGCAATGGGAATGAGCCTCCCTAGCGTCACCCAGTGAGTGCTGTGGCCTTCTATCTGCTTTTCCTAGGCCGAGTGATGATACGTTCATGTGTCACGTGACATAAAAACCTATATAAATGAGCCAGACCGCATAGATCAAATCACATATTTTATTAATAAATAGACAAAACAATACATATCCAGACTAATAGCGACATCCAACCAAGGAGGCACACTGAGAGCAGTGTAAAATGTCCATATAAAGTGGCTACATGATAAAGTGCAAGTACATGACATAAGAAAATAAACAGGACAAAACACATACCCATAACTGCCTCCTCAGGGATGACGCCAGCAATACCAAGCACAGCCGCTATACAATGTATGGCGCAGTGCTTGGTAAGCTGCAAGAACGCCGCAGCTCTCACAGGAGCCCCATTCCCCTCTCAAACAGCTGATTGGTGGGGGTCCCGGATGTCGGACCCCCACCGATCAGATACTGATGACTACAGCTGGAGTACTGGAGGTTAGCCATCACTGTAATTTGTATTGTTGGTCGAACCCACCGAGAACAGTGAGAGGTGTGTGGGGTGCTCCTGAGTCTCCCCTGACATCATCTTTCTGGTGGCGGGGGGAGGGGAGAAAGATTTAGGAAAAGGAATATTTTTGCCTGATACACTTCTCCCAGGAGATAAGGAATGTGTGAAATGAATATTCAGCCAAACCGAACATGTGTGAGTATGGGAGAGCTGGGAGGGAGTTGGGAGAGATATCGAATGTGTATGGGGGTCTTTAGACCCACATCACAGGTATATACAGGAGATGGTACGGTATATCCCAGGAGATGGTATGTCTGAAGTCTAAGTTTGTGGTTCTCAAGTTTTTCCAAGGGTCTTTCTCATCCCATCTACATTATCTTTTTCATTATATGCCCAGGAAAAGCTCATGGGACATACATTAATTGGACCAATAAAACAGATACCAGAGTGGCAGCTGTCAACCTAAGTGCCCCTGTGGAAGGGGTTGTGCCAAGTGTTTTAAGTTATCCCTTATCCACAGGATAGGGCATAACTAACTGATCGGCGGGGGTCCTAATGTTGGGACCCTCCTGATCCCAAGAACCGGAATTCCATTCCCCTGTCCTCATGGACAGTGCCCTACCGCTCCATTCATTCTTGATGGGACAACCACTCTACTATTTCCAGTGGTCCCATAAAAAAGAATGGAGTGACAAGGCGCATGCTCAACCTGCTGCTCCATCAGGACAGGTAGACTGGACCGCTGTTCTCGGGATCCCCGCCAATCCCTTAGTTATCCCCTTATTTGTTTAATGTATGTGCCAGGAGCTTTTCTGCCACAGACGATAACCGTACAAAGTGTGAATAGATCCTATCATTGCAACTGTAATATGCTGGGAATTACATTCGCAAAAACAATATCCATGGGATATGCCATAGCAACCAATCAGAAATTTGGTTTCACTTTCTAAACTGCTGTGAAGGCTATTCTATGTCACTATGGCAACAAGGCTACTTTTCCTCAAAGTAGGACTTCATGCACAGTTCTCATTTCTCTCCTTGTACATTTTAGTGCACAGGACTGGGACATCTTCATTGGGCAGGGGAGGGGGTGTAGTCAGTAAACTGCAGGGGGTGTATATACAGTATGGGGTGGTGTTTTCAGTAGTATACAATTACACACAATAGGTACAGGAATTGGGGCTGGTTTGGAAGGCAGGACGTGTGTGGGGCACACCCAGAAAAGCCAGAAATATCACATTACTCTGGGACAGCCAGCAGAGGAGTGCACAGGACGCTGCAGACATGTCTTTATCCTCACTTATAGCATTCCTCAAAAGCAAAGAGTCCATCATCTTCAATGCTATAGTGGCCCTGCTGACAGTGGGAGGGCAGCAGCTCTTCTCCTTCTTCGCCTTCAGCTGCCCATGCAGCCCCACAGACAATCTGAGGTATGGACTGGCATTCCTGGGAGTACCAGCCTTGATCCTGCTCATTGTGGGCTTCGTGTTCAATGACAACACATGGAGGCTATTCACAGGCTCCACCTATGACTTCAGCATCCAGGAGAGAAGCAGGCAGAGCCTCCTCATGAAGTATAAGCTTATCTGCTTTGTGCTTGGCAGTATCACTGGCAGAGCTCTGGTAGCTCCAGTCACTTGGCTGGCAGTCACCCTGCTAAATGGCTCCTACTATTCGTGTGCTGCCAGCGAGTTTGTCAATGTGGATCACTATGATATCCTTAAGAACCTGAGTCCTGACGCCAGAAAGTTCACCCTGGCACAGTTCCCATGTGCCCAGCTGGTTCCAAGCAATCTCACCAGGGTCAGAGAAGAAGTGTTACTGGAGCTCAAGTACCAATCACAGGTATAAGTGCATGTTAGGCTTTGGTGACAACTTTCATTGCTTTCAGTCACATACAATGCAGGCAGTAAACATCTCAAGATTACATCACATAACAGAAGTTACAAGTTGGGACATTTCCATAAAGGAAGACAGTTTGTCTGTAATTTCATATGTAGCAGAACTGGATTTGCCATTTAACCGGCAGTGCATAGTCATTGGGCAACTGACATGACAGCATTTCTGTAAATACACATAAAAGTAATTTATCATAACATTTTAATTGATCCACATTGCTGATTTTTGCGGGTCTAAAAATCACTGCCGCCCCCTGACGTGGTTCTTGTCGCCCCCTGCCCTGGCGTATACTGAAAACCCACCAGTCTTTTATACATAGGGGGAGATTTATGATGAGGGCCATTTTTGAAGTCAGTTTTTCTTGAGTCAACAAATTTATCAACTGGTAGGCATCGTTTGATAAACCTAGTGCATCTTTAAAGGGAACCTGTCATCAACTTTATGGTGACCTCACTGAGGGAAGCATAAAATAGTGACAGAAATGCTGATTTCAGCGGTATGTCAGTCATGAGCTAAAAGTAAGTGGTTGCTGAGAACCAGCATCATAATCATTGCAGCTCAGGCCTTGAAAAGAGTCAAATCTACATGAGAAGAGTCATGGTTATTCCTAATCTCCTGCTCTCCACACCATCTGCAGATGACTGGCAGTTCTCTCCTAGAGAGAAAGGGAGAAAACTAGATAGAAGCCTGTCAGTCATCAGCAGGTGGGCAGGGAGAGCAGGAATTCTTGAATAACCAGGACTCTTCTCAGGTGGTCAGGACTCTTTTCCAGGCCTAGTCTGCAATGATTGTGATGTTGGTTCTCGGCAACCAATTTCTTTTAACTTATAAATGACAGACCGCTGAAATCAACTCGCCTCTCTCTACTTTATGCTGTCATTAGTATGGGCAGCATAAAGTTGATGACAGGTTCCCTTTAACACTAACACTTTTGTCTTAGAGATGTTTCTCCAGGTTTTTTGCCACCCGTTTACTGGAGTGAGATTCTACAGTTGTTGTTTTTTTGCAATTTCTTAAAAAGTCATGTTTTATAAATCTGGCATAGATTTAGGCTTCATGCATACAACTGTATTTTCACTCCGAGTTGGGGGCTGCAACAATGTGGACAGGGCACGGATGTCATCGCAGCAGTTCGCAGCTGTGCAGCCGTATTTCTGCCCCCCCCCCCAAAAAAAAATTGAAAGTCATATTCTTGTCAGTTTTGTGGACAAGAATAGGCATTTTTACAATAGGTCAGGATTGGAAGTTCTGGACGCACAGGCTTTTATCCATATTTTGCAAATTCGCGGTTTGCAGACTGCGAAACAGATTTGGTTGTGTGTATAAGGCCTTAGTCATCTAGCTAACTGCATTCACTTTCCTAATCACTTTTTTCAAAAGTGGGCAAAAATGGCGTACACCAAAATTTATTATCCATACTGTCTCTTTTGCTGGCTTGATTAATTTTTCCATGGTTACGACCACCCTACAATCCATCAGTGGTGGTCGTACTTGCACACTATAGCAATAGCCTATCTGTGCTCCCACAGTCCCACCCATCTGAGAGGACGGCGCTTTTTCCAATAGTGTGCAAGCACGACCACCACTGGTGGATTGCAGAGTGGTCGTAACCATGAAAAAGAGCAGTGTATAATGTGAAGGGAAAATGAATCAAGCCAGGAAAGGAAGCAATATGGACAATCACATATTGGTTGTGCCAAGATAGAAACTCAGATCTTCTGCATCTGCACATCATCTTGCAGCCTTTCATTTATTTCCCATGTGGCACATGTATGAGAGCACACGATAGTAGTAGTATGTGCTGTATGTTTGTGAAATGTGCCCCAATGTATGCTACCTGTGCATTCCCCATTGACCTACAAGTTCATGTAGCACTGTACAATTCATGGAGGTCCTTCTTGTGGTTGATCGGGTCCCAGTGTTTGACTTTTCCACAGGCAAATTAAAATTTGTTCAGTCCATAATTGCTCATTTGTTGGCCAGTATAAAGTTTTATGTGAGCCTAAAAAATATTTGCTGGACTCTTAGGGCTCATGCACAAGGCTGTAGCCGTTTTTGTGGTCCGCAAATTGCGGATCCGCAAAATACGGAGACCGGCCGCGTGCGTTCCGCAACAGGACATGTTCTATATTTTAGCGGATGCCATGGAACGGAAATACGGATGCAGGCTGCATGCGGTGTGCTGTCCACATCTTTTCTGGCCCCATTGAAGTGAATGGTTCCGCATCCGACCTGCAATAAATCGCATGCTGACAAAAAATACGTTTGTGTGCATGAGCCCTTAGAGGTAAGTCATTAATATTTATCAATATTCATTTATTTCTGTGATTTTATAACTGGCACATTAACAGCATTTCAGAGCACACATTCCTGCATGTCATTGCCTCACATACCTTAGTAACATGGTGATGCCCTGGAATACAAGTTCAAGTAAGGGAGGGGATGTGAACTAAAGTGGTACTCCGGTTGTGACAAGTTATCCCCTATCCACAGGATAACGTATAACAGATCGTGGGGGTCTTACTGCTGGAACCCCTGCTGATCACAAAAAAGGGACCCGGAGCCCTCTGGTGTCCCCGAAATAAATGGAGCGACAAGATGAGTATGTGCACTGCCGCTCCATTAATCTCTATGAGAGTTCCATAAATAGCTAAGCACTGTACTTGTACGAATAGAGTGGATGAATGGAGTGGCAGTGCACATACCTGACCTGCCATTCCGTTCATCTCAGGGGAGCCCGTGGGGTATGGCGTTCTCACTGTTGTGATCAGTGGGGGTCCTGGCGGTAGGAGCCCTGCCGATCTAATCAGCACTGTGCTTAGTGAGCAGAGAGAAGGCCACAGCACTCACAGGAGTGCTGGTGCATCTTAAAACAGCTGATCAGAGGATAGGTGATCAGCAGTTAAATCTCAGAAAGCCCCTTTAATATGTATGATAGTATACTATTCATGGTAAAAAAAACTATTTTACCGTATTCTCTTAGTTTGCTAAAAAACATTTTTCCTAGTTTTCTTTCTCCTGTCCTCTCAAGGAATTCTGGGAAGAAAGGGATGCAAATGAGCTCCTAGCAAGCTCTGTCTCTAATGCCACCAGATGTAAGGCAGCTAACCTATAAGTCAATGTTCGACCTTTTAAATAGGCCTTGAGATATTGCTACCTTACATCTGGTGGCATTAAGACCTTGTTAAAAGCTCATTTGTATACCTTTCTTCCCAGAATTCCAGAGGAGCATGAATGGCCTATAAGTCTCCTCATGCCGATTAAGGCACTCTCTCCCCAATTCAAGATAGTACCCCCCCCAAATCCTGACTTAGGCTGCTCACCCAGTTTAGTCAGTACTCTCTGCTCTGCACTGATGAAGGGCAATCAACCCGAAACAGCTGTCTGCAGATGAGGTGCTGAGTTATTTATTATCCAAGTCATGTCTCAAGGTCTATTTAAAGGCTGCCTTACATCTGGTGGTATTAGAGGCAGAGCTTAAGAGCTCATTTGCATCCCTTTCTTCCCAAAAAAATCAATAAAAACGTATTGAACTAAAATGCAGCAGAAAGTAAAATTGCACTTATTTGTTTTTTTGAAACACACTTCACTTTATACACTCAGCAATGCTCATACCGGGTTTTCAACCACTTTTAGATTCTGGCTCTGTGGGCTTTCCCTCAGCACTGGTCACATGATCTCTTCTCTGACTTCTTTTCCACATGAATAAGCACAGCAGCTCTCCCTCCCCCGACCCTTCCCTTCCCACACAGCACATCCTCAGTCATCCTGTCTCTCTTTGAACAGTGAAATGCGTTTTCTGCCACAAAATTAGATTTTGACATTATCAGTATCCACCATGTAAACATAGCCTACAGCACCTCTCTTTTCTTATATGCAGTAGGTATAAAGCATATTTCTTAATTTACAACTATAAGACAACTTTTATAATACTTCCAGCATTAAAGGGTTTGTCCAGGTTCACAGCTGAACCCCGGCATACCCAAATTTTCACCCAGGCAGGCCCTGTGATATTAGCATCAGAGCATGTCATGCTTCCATGCTCTCTTTTGCCCTGTGCTGGATCGTGCAGGGCAAGGGCTTGTTTTGTTTATAATAACACACTGCTGGGTGGAGGCTTCAACCCAGCAGTGAGTCAGTTGACGTCACCGGCTCTGATGGGCGGGCTTTATAGGCTAGGGCTAAAGCCTGTGCATTAGTGCCAGTAATGTCACCAGGCTCACTGCTGGGTGGAAGCCTCCACCCAGCAGTCCTTATGGACAGCCCGGTACGTCACCGGAAGTACATAAAATGCCTTTGCCCTGCGCAATTCAGCACAGGGCAAAGGAGAGCATCGGAACATGAAATGCTTCTATGCTCATATTAGGGAGGCTGCCTGGGTGAAAATGTGGGTATGTCCGGGTTCAGCTCTGAACCTGGACAGCCCCTTAAAGAGCACATTCACAAAGTAAACAACTATAACTGGGAGTAGAGAGGAGTGGAACGTGGCTACACATGCATGGGCAGCTGTGGGGGAAAGTGAAAGCTGTACATTCGTAGTACCCCACTTAAGAGTGCACATTGCTGCTTCATAGACAAGAGACTTGGCAGCGCAAGCGCAGGGTTCAGATCTCTGTGTCTGTGACTTGTCGATCCTATCCTTGCACAGCCGAGGCTCTGCTCTTTGAAGCAGTGCTGCGCTCTACTACTTACCTACTGCCATGTATGTACAGAACACCGAAGAGCTGTATTGTGTGTATATATCAATGGAGGTAATGAGAAGAGCCCAGTGCTGTTTCATACAGCAAAGACTTGGCTGTGCAAGATTAGGATCTCCGTGTCTCAGGTGTTGGCTACACAGCAATCTTGGTTGTGTGACAAGTGTGGCACCGAAGGATTGCAGTGCAGCAGTGCTAGCCTAGAGATGAATGCAGTCAAAGCGCGATTTTTACATTTACTGCGGCTCCAACAGCAGAATCGCAAAAAAAATCCAATGACCCAATTCATTTCTATGCTAGCACTGCAACACTGCGATCTTTGGGTGCAATAGTTGTTGCACAACCAAGATCTCTTTGTAGCCAAACCCACAGTTACATGATGAAGCACTGCGTTAGGAGATGACAGCACATTGTAACTGAGACTTGGTGATCCTTACATTGGGCTTGCGCAGTCAATTCCAGTTACATGATAAAGCCCAGTATTTAGTATAGATGTGTGCTCCCATGTGGTGACAGCAGGAGTCTACATGCAACCCGTCAGATGACGGATTTTTTCTATAAAAGAAGAGCAGCCTGCTGTGCATACGAAGCACATGCAGGCTGTAGAAGAAAAACTAACAAACAAAAAAAAAATTATATATATATATATATATATATATATATATAAATAAATAAAATAAAGTGGGAAGCAGCACTATCCAACGTTGGGTGCAATTCCTTCAGAGACCGGGGACAAAGGTCTGTGACCTCTACAGCTGCCCACCCGTTTAACAGTGACCTCTATAGCAGCCCGCCCCTTTAACAGTGATCTCTACAGCAGCCCGCCCCTTTAACAGTGACCTCTACAGCTGCCCGCCCCTTTAGCAGTGACCTCTACAGCTGCCCGCCCCTTTAACAGTGACCTCTACAGCAGCCCGCCCCTTTAACAGTGACCTCTACAGCAGCCCGCCCCTTTAACAGTGACCTCTACAGCAGCCTGCCCTTTAAACAGTGACCTCTACAGCAGCCCACCCCTTTAACATTGACCTCTACAGCAACCCGTCCCTTTAACAGTGACCTTTACAGCAGGCCACCCCTTTAACAGTGACCTCTACAGCAGCCTGCCCCTTTAACAGTGACCTCTACAGCTGCCCGCCCCTTTAACTGTGACCTCTACAGCAGCCCGCCCCTTTAACAGTGAACTCTACAGCTGCCGCCCCTTTAACAGTGACCTCTACAGCAGCCCACCCCTTTAAAGAGGACCTTTCACCGTTCCTGACATTACTGTTTTAATAGCTTCATGCATTCCCCATGTAACAACAATTCTGGAGCATCTATTCTTATGTCTCTGTGTTGTGCCATTCCTTTATTATTTGCACTAGAAGTTATATGTGAATTGCTATTTGCCTTCAGTAAGGGAACATAGGGGAGGTGACCAGTTGGGGGTGTGTACCAGTCTGAACATGGCAGCACTGATTGGATAGAGTGAGTCTGTGCAGGGACACACCCCCAACTGGTCACCTCCCCTCTGTTCCCTTAGTGAAGGCAAATAGCAATTCATTCACAATTTCTAGTGCAAATAATACAGGAATGGCACAACACAGATACATAAGAATAGATGTTCCAGAATTGTTAGTATGTGGGGAATGCATGAAGCTATTAAAACAGGCATGTCAGGAGTGGTGAAAGGTCCCCTTTAACAGTGACCTCTACAGCTGTCCACCCCTTTAACAGTGACCTCTACAGCAGCCCGCCCCTTTAACAGTGATCTCTACAGCAGCCCGCCCCTTTAACAGTGACCTCTACAGCAGCCCGCCTCTTTAAAGGGTTTCTGTCACCAGTTTTGGGCATATAAAACAGGATGACATTTGCAATGTGCAAATGTCACCTGATGCCCAAACTGGTAATAATTTTTTTACTGGTGCCCCCGTTTTTGTAATAAATGAACTTTTGTAATATGTAAATTAATCTCACTAGGTGCAAGGGGCGGTAACCTTGCACCTAGGAGCGCCGTTTCCCTACCTTTATTCACGCCCCCTTTTCTTGTGATGGACAGGGCCAGGCAGCTCGCTCTATGTGCTCCTGGCCCTGTCCGTGCTGGAAATCCCGCGCCTGCGCCGTGCGGACTTCATTCGGCGCAGGCGCAGTGAGTGCCGATGGCTGCCGGGCTCCCAGCTTCCTCACTGCGCCTGCGCCGCCTTCTCTTCCGGGTGTACTGTGACGTCACGGCGCAGGCGCAGTGAGGAAGCCGGGAGCCCGGCAGCCATCGGCACTCACTGCGCCTGCGCCGAATGAAGTCCGCACGGCGCAGGCGCGGGATTTCCAGCACGGACAGGGCCAGGAGCACATAGAGCGAGCTGCCTGGCCCTGTCCATCACAAGAAAAGGGGGCGTGAATAAAGGTAGGGAAACGGCGCTCCTAGGTGCAAGGTTACCGCCCCTTGCACCTAGTGAGATTAATTTACATATTACAAAAGTTCATTTATTACAAAAACGGGGGCACCAGTAAAAAAATTATTACCAGTTTGGGCATCAGGTGACATTTGCACATTGCAAATGTCATCCTGTTTTATATGCCCAAAACTGGTGACAGAAACCCTTTAACAGTGACCTCCACAGCAGCTAGAGTGGCCACTGTCTTCACCCAAGAAAGCCAAACCTCACCGGCCATTCCCCCAAACATGAAACAGCGCCCCCAGTTCCCATGAAGACACACCACTAAACATGAGGCCATGCCCCCCCTGGGGTCCTTGAAGACACGGAGGAGAAGCTGTCTGAGTGTGAGATACTGAAAGGGTGGACATCCCTGTGTCTGTCTAGGCACTGCGTCGGACGGAGAACAGGTAGCCAGAAAACTGGACTGTCCAGCCTAAAGCCGGACATCTGGCTAACATCAGCCTGCCCCTAGGGTGGCCAGAGGTCTTGTTTTAGGCTGGACAGTCTGGCTTTCAGACTCCCTGTCATCTGTCATGCTCAGGGCCTGGATGGACACAGGGGTGTCCTTTTGAACAGCTCACTCTCAGCAGCAGCACTGTGCAGTCTGAGCATGAGCTGCAGGGAGAAAGTCACCCTCCCCTCACCCCTGCAGCTGACAGAAGGTGATTTTTACCTATATTTTTAATCCTGGTCAAATGCGGCATGGAAGGGGCATGGCCTGACTGAGTCAGGGGCGTGACTTAGTGGGATCTGGGGGTGGTGCTCTTAAGTCCTTCTTTTGACGGTGGCCTGAATTACAGGTCAATGCCATAGTAATTTAGGATGAAGGTGGGTAGCAGTGGAAGAAAACATCTTTTATTACTACTGAACGGTAAATATGTGAAATTTACATTATATGAGGTAATGATTGATGATGAGTTAGTCTAAAACATAAGTTATAGTTATGGTAACCGGAATACCCTTTTACCATTGTCATCCACAGTGCTCTGCCTGTGCAGACCTACAGCAGTGAACTGGGTAGGTTGTTATAGAAACCAGGTGTGTGCCTGTGAGCTTCTATTGGCTGATAAGGGTCATGTGACCAGGCTACTGGAGAGCTGAAAACTGTTCTAAAACCTTCCCGGACACCTGATGTACATATGTGCCAAATTTTGTGATTGTAGCTGCAGCGGTGCGGATTCCTTTAGCGGACATACACACACACACACATACACTCAGCTTTATATATTAGATAGATTTCTATCTAGTATATATATATATATATATATATATTACTAGATAGAAATCTAAGTGCAATAGCTATTTATAATTCTATTTAACCTTTTATCTTCCATGTATAAAAATGAATAAATCCAATGTAGATTTTCTCAATATCTTAAAGGGCACCTGTTGGCAGGATCAACTCTTTTAAACCAGGCAGACTGAGGTGACCTTACTGATTAAAGTGATACCTGTCTTGCGAAAATCGATTGCGGTGTTCCTGAGAATAAAGACTTTTATTCATTATGAAAATGAGTGCTTCAGTACACTGAGAAAACAGAGGATCTGAGGTGCACTGAGCGGCTAGGCACCACCCCTCAGTGCACTGAAGCCCTCATTTACTTATAGAATGAAGGTCTTTTTTCTTGTGAACGCTGCAACCAATTTTCACAAGACATGTATCATTTTAATCAGCAGACTCAACCCTGTCAGACAGTATGCAAGATTTAATACAGCTGATCCTGTTGATAGGTGCTTTTTTATGTACAAAATAATGCATCTTGCCTTAAAGGGGTTGTTCCACGAAAAATATTCTACAGTTTTCAAACCAGCACCTGGATCTGAATACTTTTGTAATTGCATGTCATTAAAAATTTTGTACAGCTACTGAGTTATTCAATAAAATGTATCTGTATAGGACCACTTAATTTCTTATTTCTTTGACCTGGTCACTGAGCAGGCCGCACATGCTCAGTTTCAACTTTTAACTGTCTCCTGAGCTGTGATAGGGAGAGCATGGACACGCCTCCTGAGCTGCAGCAGAAAAGACACTCCCCGAGCTGTCAGCTTGATATGAATCTAGCAGAGCAATGAATGGGGAGATCTCTGGTACAGAGTGAGGTATAGAGCTGTTTCTAGCTTTGTTAAAAAGAGGTTGTCATGTACTATATGATGTCTGATTTTCATTTTTTACATTATTCGTGGGATAACCCCTTTAAGAGGGAGTAAAAGTGCTTCCCCTGCTGCCCTAAAAAGGCTCTCAGAGGCTACTTTTGGGTAGAGTACCTTTTGGTCTAAAACTGACTGCCAGGCATGCCTCTACAAATCACATTTTGCCCAGTTGACAGACTTTTAGAGGGTGCCCATCCCTGAACTGCGAGAAGCAGGATGATGGCTTCGACAAACTGCCTGCCCTCTAGGACATTCTGACCTAGCTGTTAGGAAGTGTTGGTGGCAGTGGTTACATAAGGGCATGAACCCTCGACAAACAGGCTCCAAGGTGGCTCAGACAGACCACCAGTAGAGAGAATCATTAGATCAAGCACTCCCAAAGCTTTGTTGCCCAAATCCAGACACCTTCATTACACATCCCTGTCTCTGTCCAGACAATTTCTAGGTGTTTAGCAGAAGGAAATTCAGTGCCATGACACCCATTACTTACAGTGCATTTGGAAAGTCTTCAGAAGCTTTCACCTTTTTCACATTATACAGTATGTTGTGGCCTTGTGCTAAAATGTAATTTTTCCTAGCTGTTTAAGTACAAATTTGCTTTTTACTTGTTTTTATTGTGATGTCTTACAGGTCAGTGGATGGCTCTTGATAGCGTCTGTGGCAGTCATTTTCTTCATAACCCTGTGTGTTGCTAGGTGTTGTTCTCCTCTTACTTACCTTCATCTGAAGTACTGGACCAGCTACGTCAACAATGAACAGACTCTGTTTGATCAAGCAGCAGATCAGCACTCAAAGGTTTTTGCCATGCAAAACATCAAGAGGTTTTTTGGGTTCTCGCCTGGGAGTAAAAATATTTCTGAAATTCGCATCCCTTCACGTATGGACTGGAAGACAATCTCTGGGCTTGACCTGTTAAAGGTCATCAATCAGGACTACTGTCATTACAGTCTTCTACATGCATGGGCAGATGAGGAACCAATGGATGGAAAAGTTATTTCTCTTGATGTAGGACAAGTTCCTGTGGATGCAACTCCCCAAGCTTTATCTTCATAAAATTCTTATAGTTTCCTATATTTGTCAAATAGTGACTCAGTGAGTCAAAATGGTATAGGTTCCTGGATACTTGCATGGATGGGGGCATGGCTTTAGGTAAATTATTTTCTGCAAAAAAGAGACTGTCGACAGAAATGATTGGCACAAAACAATAAAAATTGTTCTTAAAGGTGTTGTCATATTATTAATGTAAAAAATAATAATCAGACTACATGACAATTTCTTTCCCACACAGCTAGAACCAGCCTTGTACCTCACATGGATCCAGGGATCCTCCCCCCAATCATTGCTCCAATTGCTGTGCTAGATTTATATTAACCCCTTAAAGGGAACCTGTCATCTCCGAAACACCCCCTGAACTAGAGTAAGCGGTGTATAGTGTAAGTGATGCTGAATCCGAATATGTAAGTTTTATCTTCATACTCACTTCCATTCTGATGTTGTGCTCCCACAAACCAGCAGTAAAATGCACTCACTGGACTCTTCTTTGAGTCTCTCCATTATGTGAGTGAGCACTGGAGTCCAGTGAGTGCATTTTACTGCTGTGCTAGATTTATATTAACCCCTTAAGTAAATGTACATTTTTTGTTTAGCATTTTCATTTTTTCCTCCCCACGTTCCAAAAGCGATCATTTAAATTTCCTATTCATATAGCCATACAAGGGATTATTTTTGCGGAATAAGTAAGAAAAAAATTGCGGGAAAAATTCTTTGTGGGGTTAAATTGAAAAAAAAAAAACCATACGCACAAAAAAACAGAATTCTGCCAAAGTTTTTGGTGTTTTGACATCACGGTGTTCTAAAAATGACATGACGTCCTCATTCCGCAGCTCAATGCGAATACGGCGATACTAAACTTGTATAATTTTTTTTTGTTTTACTACTTTAAATAAATAACCTTTGAAAAAAAATCTACTTTTTTATATTTCTGTCCGCACAGCTGTATGAGGGCTTGTTTTTTGCTGAACGAACTGTAGTTTTTATTGGTACCATTTCTGTGGTACATACAACTTTCCGCCTAGCAGTGAAAAATGTAAACAAAAAAAGCCCTATACAACGCAGGGCAAGCATCAGAGCATGAAATGCCCCGATGCCCATATCAGAGGGCCCGCCTGGGTGAAATTGGGGATATGTTCGGGTTCAACCCAGACAATCTATTTAATGGAAGGTCTACATAAAAAGGCCCAGATTTACTAATGAGTTTGCACCAAAAATCTGTCTAAAAAGTGGCGCAAATTGGTGCATCTTGGGTTTCTACACTTTTTTTCCGACATGCTCAACAATGGGGTAAGTTTATCAGAAAGGGTGGAGCTTCACTGAAAAGGGGGCTGGGTCTAAGATGTGCCATAATTCTGGCATAAAAATCTCCACTTCGGAGATCCCTGGAATGAATGAATTGGCTAAGCAAAGAAGAGGTCGCATGAGGTAATGGCTGCTGGGGACACAGCTTATAATTCTATGATATAGTGTTGTACTGGTGAGTAAGCTCAATCTATTTAAAAAATGGAGTGCTTCATTAAAATATTGTGACCTTAACGTGAACGGCACTAGGCAGGAGCTGGGAAGAGCAGGACAAACATATTTCATGTGCAGCTTTTCTTATCAGGAGCAGTGATAATATGAAGTATTATTCTGCCAGATTTTGTTCTTCACTTCACTGTGAAGTGCTCTTTGCATTGAGCTGATTCATAGTCCTTCCCCTCTGCATGACAGATGTAGTGGACTCCTGTTTGGATGCTATAGCTGTCACTCAGAGCAGAGGGGAGGAGCTGTGAAACAGCACAATGGTGAGAGCACTTCACAGTGAAGGTCCCCTCCAGTTCAACATGGTTTAAAGAATGGAATGGAATGGAATGATTTAAATGGCCACATGCAGCCTGTCCTAGAATGTGAGCAGACTGGTTGCCTCCACCTGCAGAGCTCATTAAGGGGGTGAGGGGACGAGGCCTCACCACACTGCTCTATAACAGATGGTAATGATGCATTCCTGCCTTCAATTTACCACCATGGCTAGGCATCCTGACAGGAACACTCACCAATTTGTAGCATATGTAAATGTCATAGTGTAAAGTGTAGTGAGGCCCCATTCCCTCACCCCCTAGACAACTCTGCAGGTGGAGGCAACCAGTCCTTGGCCTGCCTGGTTTCCAGATTTATCACCAATTGAGAATTTATAGGACCAGCTGGGACGTGCACAGATGTGACCACAATCTTTTTTTCAATTTACAACTAGCAGAATATATTGATAAATGTTCTGCTTCCCTTCTATTATAAAGCTGTCTGCCTGCAATTTATAAATAAGTTAAGCAAGTTTTTGTCACGAGGGGAGACAAGGGTAGGTGAGCCCTGTACTGAAACCCCTCCTTCTTTCCCTGCCTACTTGCCTCAATCGGCCCTAGGCAGCCGCGGACAACCACGAAGGCGGTCCCTACACTGGATAAGTGCGCAGGGAGGGAAAGGGAACAAAGGGACGGACAAAACACAGACGGAACAAACACAATGGTAGATTAAACATAATGGTCAGCAAGCCGGGTCAAACACAGGAGGTCATGTAAATACCAGGGGTGAAGCGAAAGAGAGGTCAAAGTCCAGAATCCAAAGTCCAAAATCCAAAATCCAAGTAACAATCCAAGCAAAAGGTCGCACGAGCACTGATCAAAGGAGTAACTAATCACAGGCGTCTGAGTGAGGCAGTTGCCAACTTTAAATAGCCCGCCCAGGATCATGTGATGTGGCCAGCAGTACCCCCCCTTCACGAGGGGCCAACGGACCCTTACCAGCGGGAGCAGGCTTATCGGGATGCTGCAGATGGAACTTTCGGATGAGCGAGTCTGCATGCATCCTGGTCAACGGTACCCAAGACCTGTCCTCAGGACCGAACCCCTTCCAATGTACCAGGTACTGGAAGGAATTCCGGACCCTTCTCACATCCACAATTCTGGCAATCTCATGCTCCATTTGTCCTGCTACCTCGACCGGAGGCGGAGACTGTTCCTCAGGACCAACGGGAGCAACATAACGTTTGAGCAAAGACACATGAAAAACATTATGAACACGAAGGGAGTCGGGTAAACATAACCTAAAAGAAACCGGATTGATCACCTTGGTGATCCTGTAAGGACCAATGAAGCGAGGTGCAAACTTGTAGGATGGTACCCTCATGTTGAGATTTTTAGTCGATAGCCATACCTTATCCCCAACCTTAAAATTCACACCCTTAGAACGTTTCCTATCAGCCTTAGCTTTTTGAACTCCTTGGGCCTTTTCCAGGTTCGACTGAACCTGTGCCCAAACTGTGCACAGTTCTTGAGAAAAATCATTGACCTCTGGGACAACCGACGCAGATGGGGAAAAGGAGCTAAAGCGTGGATGAAAACCCATATTGCAGAAAAACGGTGACATCCCAGAGGATGAATTAACACGATTATTAATTGCAAACTCAGCCAGAGACAGGAATCTGGCCCACACATGCTGGTTATCAGAAACATAACATCTGAGATATTGCTCAACAGATTGGTTAAGACGTTCAGTCTGACCATTGGTCTCCGGATGAAAGGCTGATGAAAAGGACAAAGAGATACCAATCTTATTACAGAACGTCCTCCAGAACCTAGACACAAACTGTACTCCCTATCAGAAACAATATTCTCAGGAACACCATGCAGTTTGACAATATTATCCATGAACACGGACGCCAAGACCTTCGCAGAGGGTAATTTACACAAAGGAATAAAATGACACATTTTGCTGAATCTGTCAACCACCACAAATATCACGGTTTTACCCTCAGAGCACGGCAAATCCGTGATAAAGTCCATGGACAAATGCGACCATGGTCTGCTAGGTATGGGTAATGGACGTAGCTCACCCATAGGCCGTGTCTTGGGATTCTTGGACCTGGCACAAGTGTTACACGCAGTTACAAAAGCCTGAACATCCCTTGCAATCGATGGCCACCAATACTGCCTAGAGACTAACTCCTTGGTGGCATTAATACCCGGATGACCACATAATACCGAGTTATGGCACTCACCCAGCAGTCGCAAACGCAAATGAGCCGGCACAAACAATTTGTCATTGGGGGTACCAGTGGGAGCGAGATGCTGTCCTGCTGAGATTTCAGATGCCAGATCAGACGAGGTAGCGGCCACGATGATGTCAGCCGGCAGGATGGGCTCAGGAGGCTGATACGCCTGAAAGCTTCGGGATAAGGCGTCAGCCTTAATGTTCTTGCTCCCTGGTCTAAAGGTAACACAAAAATCAAAACGAGTAAAGAACAAAGCCCACCTCGCCTGTCTGGGATTCAAACGTTTAGCAGACTCTAGAAACATAAGTTTTTTATGATCCGTGAGGACCACAATGCGATGTAATGCCCCCTCCAGGAAGTGACGCCATTCCTCAAATGCCCACTTAATGGCCGACAACTCCCTATTACCGATATCATAGTTCCTCTCAGCAGACGAGAACTTGCGGGAGAAAAAGGCACATGGCTTAAGATTAGTTAAGGTGGAGGACCCCTGGGACAGTACTGCCCCTACCCCATCCTCAGATGATTCCACCTCAACTATAAATGGCTCACTCTGGTCAGACTGGATTAACACAGGAGCATTAGTAAAACACTGTTTTAGCTTCTCAAAGGCTTCAATAGCTGCAGGGGGCCAATTAACTAGATCCGCTCGCCCTTGCGAGTCAGATCTGTAACTGGTTTGACCACCAACGAAAAATTTTTAATAAATTTGCGATAGAAGTTCGCAAACCCTAAAAATCGTTGGAGCGCCTTAAGGGAGGAAGGTCGCACCCAATCAAGGATGGCCTGCACCTTAGCTGGGTCCATTTTGCAAGAGAAAGGGGTCAAAATGTATCCTAAAAAGGCCACCTCCTGAACGCCGAAGATACACTTCTCCCCTTTGACAAATAGTTTATTCTCACGTAACACCTCTAACACTTGCCTGGTATGAGAAACGTGAGATTCCCAATCTGCAGAAAAAATAAGGATGTCATCAATGTAGACAATCATGA
>ONZH01025030.1:0-25568 GCA_900303285.1 Rhinella marina | reverse complement strand
AACTAACAGTACCGGTGGGTATTTACACCAGGTATGTGAGATATTTAACAAGAGAACGCACAGTACAGTGGGCCTATTAAATGGCCTAGATATTGTATATTTCAAGTACAAAGCCGATGTAGTAACTGAACAGACGGTGGGTATTTACACCAGGTATGTGAGATAATTTAGCAAGAGAACGCACAGTACAGTGGCCTATTAAAATGCCACTAGATATTGTATATTTCAAGGTACACAGCCGTGTACTAACTGAACAGACGGTGGGTATTTAACACCAGGTATGTGAAATTATTTAGCAAGAGAACGCACAGTACAGTTGCCAATTAAAAGGCCTAGATATTGTATATTTCAAGGTACACAGCAGTAGTGCCCAAATATAGTTTGGTATGTAGCAGAGCACCTAATACACCACTAATGCCTCTCTCTGTCCCTACTCCAGCAGCTATCCCTGAATACAGCAGCCGTTCTCTGTAAAGTCTATATTGTAGTAAAGCTATCACTGAAGTCCACTGTAGTAGCCCTGATAAGGGCTTTTAATCACGCTCCTGCCTGTCCAACAGCTAAAATCTGTCTCTCCCTTCTCCAGCCTCTGTCCCTGACTAAGTTCACGCAGCATATGCGTACGAGCAGGAAGAGCTGAGTTTTTAATATTCGAGGTCACATGGTTTTTCCAGCCAATGCATGTAGACGCTGTTTTCGCGCTGCCAGCGTGCTCAGCGTGCCTGTCATACCCCCCTGCATGTTGATTGGTGGAAAAAGAGCGCCAGGGAAGGTGGGAGGGGAAACGAATTCTAAGTGCGCCATCGCCGTTATACTCGATTGAAATCGAGTGTGCCGAATATCGTAGTATTCGATCGAATACCAGCTCGATCGAACACTACTCGCTCATCTCTAGTTATAATGGCTCTTTTTGTCTGGGGGAGCAATCAGTAAGAGAAACAAAATGGCCGCCGTCCTATTAGTGCACACAAAAACCTGTCCTAATCACACAGCAGGACAAGTTACTTTACAACACTGAGGTAAAGAGCTGCCTCATTCTTCATCCATGTCAGGGGTTATGATCCTGAATACAGATGATAAGATCTTTAGCTGAATCTCTGGGGAATCTAGTTCAAAATAGGCAAAAAGTACAGAGAGGACGGACCGGACAGACTGTGGTAATGGAGACTGCATACAAGAGCTGCTGCTTATTAGCCACACCTCACCCTCTTCTCTGTACTTCATGCCTCTTCATCATTTCCATTCCCACAGAGCAGAAAGGAGGATGAGGCAGCTCTTTACCTCAGTGTTGTGAAGTAACTTGTCCTCCTGTGTGATTAGGACAGGTTCTGTGTGTACTAATAGGATGGTGGCCATTTTATTTCTCCTATTGCTTGCTCCACAGACAAAACAAACCATTATAACTAATGAAAGGTATTTGGGAATATATTTATAATGAAGTAATATTTACGTATTTTCATTTTCTTAATTCCTGGAGAACACCTTTAAGTCCTAACTTCTTCAGAAACACCAGGACAGTCTACATCCCTCTCAAGATGCCCTATAGTTGTACTGCCACTGACCTGGATTGAAAAATGAACAGTTTTCATGCCTGCATCCTCACACTGGTTCTTGAGGCAGCTGCTGTAATCTCCCCTATAAATGATGGCATGTGGGGACAACATTCTACAGCACCATGTTAATGAGGCATGGTATAGTCCAGCATTCCCTTGTAATAAGTGTAGATGGGTGGCTGGGGGCCACTGTACAAGGAATCTGGGTGCATTACACCAGTGGTATGTCCTACTCATTCTTAGGGTCAGTTGGGTTCTCAGAAGGGTTTAAAGGGTTTAAAGGGTTTTAGGTAATATTGAATTTTCAGCAAGTGCCCAAAGCCTGAACTCTGAAAGAGAACATTCATACTTACCGGCTTCACATCATTCTGGTCCTCCAGGATGCCCCTGCTGTCTCCATATTCTGGTCACCACACCTAGTTTGACATAATTGAAGCCAATCACTGGTTGTAGCGGAGACCATCTCCCTTTACTTCATGACAAATGGTCACATGATGCAAGGGGATCTGGTCTCTGCTGTGGCCAGGGATTGGCTGCAGGGATGTCCAACCAGATGTTATCATCAAGAGGGCCCAGAGGAGCATTGCAGGCTGGGAGGAGAAGGAGAGGGGAAGCAGGTAAGTAAGCCTCCCATCTGGCCAAGATTAAATATAAATATTTTTTGATAAATTATGTTAGACATTTAGAAAGGTAAGTGACAGTTATGTCCTGTATGTGAAGAGGTAAGTGTGTGTGGGAAACTACTGATCAGCTCAAACCTGATGTTTTATGAAATCCATAATTCTGGATTATCCTGATGAAATATGTTAAGGGTCATCATTAGAGATGAGCGGATACATTCGTAAAGATTCGTTATCCTCATGGATATTTGCGTACTCGTAAGTATTCGTTACTCGGCCGAGTAGCGTGTGAAATTTGTGTTTTTTTTTTTAACTCCTCCCTGCATGTTTAGCGCCTATTTCTTAGCCAATAAACATGCAGGGAAGCCTGTGGGACCTCCTACCATGACCTACTACCTTTTCTACGTGTCTAGGAGTGATTGGCTGCCTGCATCAGGTGACGTGCTATTATATATATGCGTACGCCTGGGGCTCAGATCACACACCTTGTGGTTTTAGGAGAGGGAAAGAGTGTGCGTGTGATAGGGATAGCGAAAGCGTACGAAATAGGAGAATATTCGTTTCTATTAAGCAGGGAACTGCATTTGTGACCCTTTCAGTACCGAGCCACTTTTCACCTTAAATCCCAGGCCGATTTTTGCTAATCTGACATGTGTCACTTTATGTGGTAATAACTTTAGAACGCTTTTACTTATCTAGGCCATTCTAAAATTGTTTTCTCGTGACACATTGTACTTCATGACAGTCATAAATTTGAGTCACTATATTTCACCCTTATTTATGAAAAAATCCCAAATTTCCCAAAATTTTTGAAAAATTAGCAAATTTCCAAATGTCAATTTCTCTACTTTTAAAATACATAGTAATACTTCTTCCAAAAATAGTTATTACTTAACATTCCCAATGTCTACTTTATGTTGGCATCATTTTGTAAATTTTATTTTATTTTTTTAGGAAGTTAGAGGGCTTAGAAGTTTAGAAGCAATTTTTCAAATTTTCAACAAAATTTCTCAAACCATATTTTTGAGCACCAATTCAGTTATAAAGTGATTTTGGGAGGCTTACCTAATGAAAACCACTAATAAATGACCCCATTTTAGAAACTACACCCCTCAAGTTATGAAAAACTGATGCTACAAACTTCATTAACCCTTGAGGTGTTCCACAAGAATTAAAGGAAAATGGAGGTGAAATTTCAAAATTTCACTTTTTTGGTAGATTATTCATGTTAATAATTTTTTTCTTGCAACACAGCAAGGGTTAACAGCAAACTAAACCTCAATATACATTGCTCTGATTCTGCAGTTTACAGAAATACCCCATATGTGGTGGTAAACGTCTCTATGGGTCAGAAGGAAAGGAGCGCCATACGGATTTTGGGGGCAGATTTTGCTAGAATAGTTTTTAGGCACCATTTTGTAATTGAGAGACCCTGACGTACCCCTACAGTGGAAACCCTCAAAGAGTTCCATTTTGGAAACTACACCCTTCAAAGAATATATTAAGGGGGTACTGGCCACTTTGACCCCCTAAGCATTTTATGGAATTTGGAAACACTTGGCTGTGAAAATGAAAAGTTTCATTTCTTCCAATAAAATGTTGCTTTGCCCAAAATTTTTCATTTTCACAAGGGTTAACAGGAGAAAAGCACCCCATAATTTGTTCCCCATTTTCTCCTGAATATGGCAACACCCCATATGTGGTGGTAAACTGCTGTGGGGGCACATGGCAGGACTCAGAACAGAAGGAGCGCCATATGGATTTTACAACACAGATTTTGATGGATTGGTTTGCGGGAGCCATTGATTTTTATTTTTTGAGTTATTGTCTTATGTGGAGGCTCATTTTTTGCAGGACGAGATGACGGTTTGATTGGTACCATTTTAGGGTAAATACGCCTTTTTGATTGTGTGGTATTACACTTTTTGTGAGGCAAGGTGAAAAAAAATGGTTGTTATGGCATAGTTTCTTTTACATTTTTTTTTTGGCTGCATTCGCCTGGGGGGCCATTTCATGTAATATTTTTATAGAGCAGGTTGTTACGGATTCGGCGGAACCCAATATGTCTAACTTTTTTTATTTTTAGAAACATTAGATTTATTTTTGAACAGAATAAAATCTTTTTTTTGTGTTGCCATTTTCAGAGAGCCATATTTTTTTTTATTTTTTGGGCGATTGTCTCAGGTAGGGTATCATTTTTGCGGCTTTTTGATTGCCTGCTATTACACATTTTGTAAGGGAAGGTCACAACAAAAAATGTCTGTTTTGGCACTTTTTTTTTTTTTTGTTACTGCATTCATACTTTTGTATTGTAATGCATTGGCTGTAAGTGTATTACTCACAGTAATACACTTACAGCCTGCTTCCTGTGTGATCCAGGGGGCTGGATCGCACAGGCACACAGGGATAGCAGCCACGACAGGGACCCGATGGCCCCCCACACGCCATCCTGAATGAATGAACTCCCGCACACCACATGTGCTGAGGTCAGCGCTGACCGCGGCACATGAAGGGTTAATGCGCCGGCATCGGTGTTTTCACCGATGCTGGCGCATTCAGCAGGGGTCCAGCACCTGGGCACAGCCGGACCCCCGCCGCTGATCGGGCGGGCGCATTACGGCGCTGGGACTTGTGTCCCGGCTTTTTGCGCCGTACATGTACGGCGCTGGGACTCTAAGGGTTAAAGACTACACTACAGCTTGCAAGTGGTAATGGTTTCACTGTCTTGAATTCATACGCAACAGCATATAGAGTAAATTATACATAGCAATAGCATACACTTTATCGGACAAGGTCCTGTCGCTCCTTGCACTGTCTCTGTCTGCTCCTTGCATGCTGCCCCTGGTGTTCCCTATCCATTTCCGTGGTGTTTCCATCACTTTCAAAGGTTTTCAGGTGTTTAGCCAACCTTGCCTGCGAAGAACTTGGGACCCCTGCAAAAATGCTCGTATCTCCCATTGACTTCAATAGGGTTCGTTATTCCATACAAATACAAACTTTTGGAAAAGTTTGTACTGAGTATCGAGCACACGAGCATTTTAATATTCATCTCTAGTCATCATAGATGAAGCACATAACATGAACATTACCTGTGACTATAATCATCTTACCTGTGAACATTGTGGTTCCAAGTCCTTGTTCTGGAGTATCCACTGTGAACATAAAACCAGGAAAGTTATTCCACCACAATCTGCATTTAGTAATGTGACGGATGGGGTTGTCTCACGGAAAATAGTCTACAGTTTTAAAACCAGTATGTGGAGCTAAATATTTTTGCAATTACATTTAATTGAACATTTAGTATAGCTACTGAGTAGAGATAAACGAATCTATTCGCCGCTTCGTACATTCGTATAGAATCTTGGAAATTTTTAGCTGCGAAGCAAATCCGAATTTCTTTTGATTTACTTCGTATTATTCGTAAATCTTCGCAAAATTTAACATGCTAACGATATGTACGATACGTATGAAACGTAAGAAACGTACGCATTCTGGGTGAGGCGGGACAATGACGATACGCCCATGCAAGAGCGGGAAAGTGAAGATATGCCCCCCTCAGAACTGGAAAAAAACCACCCCGCCCAACGTGATCTAACTGTTTTGCACGTATAGGGAGTAAAGACTCCTCCCTCAATACTCCACCCTCCTCTGAAGTCTGAACCAGTTAAGACCAGCGCTGACCTCAGAGCAAGAGGCAAGCATCATGGCTAAAAAACAGCTGTGCCCAAATTGTGTCAAAAATTTGGCGAATATTCGGAGAAGCAAATTTTGAATGATTCGCTTATCTCTACTACTACTGAGATATTCAATACATTGTATCTGTATAGTGCCACCTGCTTTTTCTTATTTCTATGTCCACTTCATGGATGCACATGCTCAGTTCCATCATTCAACTGCCTCCTGCTGCATGAGAATCATACAGCCCTAGGAAAGGACATGCTTCCTGAGCTGCCAGCTTGATATAAATCTAGCAGAGCAATTGGAGCAATCAATAGGGAGATCTCTGGATCCATGTGAGGTACAGGGCTGGTTCTAGCTTTGTTAGAAAGGTATTGTCATGGACTATATGATGTCTGATTTTCAAGTTTTACATCAGTCATGTACATTCAACATTGCTATCAACCATTTGGATAATTGGACCATGCAGCAGCTATTAGACGCGCAGACAATTATACATACAGCAATACTAACACATATGGTTTTTAGCAATTGTTTGGACCAGTGAGATTATCTGGAACTGGTCATTTATACTCTGTAGGGCCATCATTCATGTGGGATAAAGATGTGGTTAGGAGGAGCTGTAACACACCAATGGTATCTACCTAGTAATTTGTATTAGGTAAGAAGTGGATTACATACAATACTAATTGACACTAATGATGGGTATTGTTGTTACAGAAAGTTATCCCCTGTTCACAGGTGGGAGTTCATTCATGTCTACTGGAGTTATGGAGATAGCCAAGTGCTGTCCTGTGGATATGGGACAACTGTCTGAGATCATAACTGCTGCTGAAACCTTAGCAGATGAAACCTGAATCAATAATCTTATCCCTCTCTTTCTGGACCGGTGCCTTACTCTATGCCTGAGGTACTTACTTGTAGTATATATGGAGGAGGACACAATGATAGGCCTGTGGACCTGTGCAGATGCAGATTACGATGGATGGAGGGGGGTAAACATGAGGCTAATATCTGAAATCATTGTTGCAATAGTCTGTGTTGGAGAACTTTGAACCAAATGTATCAAATGTTGTATGGCAGTTGTTAATTTTGGCTCCTCTCTTACACTTATCTAGAAATGTTACTCCAGCTTTTCTTTACCCCCCCCCCCCACTGGAGCAAGTTTGCAACTAATTTTTGTGACTTAAAAAAAAAAAGTTTCAGTGATAAATCTGGACTCATGAATGTAGCTTTTTTTCAAATCTGGAGTAAATGGCGTAAAAATATAAGTTGCAAAGTCCTTATTTTGTAACTTTTTGAAGCCAGGAATGCAGGCAGGGTATGATAAATCCAACCCCCCTCTATAGTTTCTTACCTTCGCTCAGGTCCTGCTGGAGTTCCTCTCGGACTTTCTTCTCCCCTATGTCCTCTAGAAGACTCAGGGTCACCTCAGCCCCATAGGCATATCTGTAATAGCTATAGATCAGAGCAGCGACTTGTTCCGGATCTTTCCCAGTCAGTTCATTAATATTCTCATGTTCTTTTCTGGCTTCCCAGACACTTAGATTCTTTATGAATCTCCGGAAACTTGACTCCTCCAACTTCTTCAGAGTCTTCACTAGGACCTTCTGTAATGTCAGCCTTGGCCATATACTAAACATAGGCAGTTTCGGATTCTCTTTCTGAGGTTTTGCTTCTTTCTCTGTAAAAAAATGAATTTTTAGAAAATATTATTCTCTTTATTCTATATCAGATCTTGTATGGGTTTACATTGCCAGTTTCATGATATTAAGATATTCTGATAGTAGTAATAATACTAATAATAACAATTATTATTATTATTTTTTAACTCGTTTTATTGAAAAGTAAAGATACAGAATAAAAAAACAATAACAAAAGTCACACACCAATAGCATTTGTTCATACAGCATGGCACAATACAATACATACTGTAAAAAAAAAAAAAAAAAAGGGAAGCAACAATACAGTAGATGAAAGACCAGTGTCTTATTACATGTGCTATTATTATTATTATTATTATTATTATTATTATTCGAATCAAAGTTAATGAAGTGGACTTCGATCTGAATTATAGGGAAAATTCGATTTGCCATGAAGACAAATTTCCTCGCACTTTGTGGTAACTACAAAATTTTTCCAGAAATGGTGATTGGAAAAACAAAAACAAAAAAAAACACACAAAGAACAAAATTGTGCAATTTCTTCAATCAAGATGGCCATAACGGCCTCTCTGCGAGCAAATGGATCAGGTGTTTATGTATTTTTGGAACCCTTGATTAACCCCTGAAAGGCCTCAATGTGAGTCTCAGATGACGCAATCAGGCCGTGGCACCTGAAGGATTCCATAACGGGAAGCGGCACGATCACCGTTCCCTGCCATTGTGCCCGCTACATACAGTGGAATGCAATTTGTCATGAAGAACTTCGTAATAAATCAAATTTCTTGTCGAACTTTGGCGAAGCAGCCAAATTGATTTTTTTTAAAACTTTGCTGAATAATAATAATAATAATAATAATAATAATAATACTAATGTATGCAGTGTTGTAAAAAGAAAAAACATGATATCCCCATGTCATCTCTACACTGTGCAGTGATGGATGTGGACACTCTGGAGCAGTACATGCCCCCCTACAAAGAAATTGTTTTTCAGAACTTTATAAAAATAATAATTTGTTGTACACTTGTATACTTGCTGTATATGTTTGAAATACCTGTAACCACCAAGGGTAAGGTGTCTTCAAATGTTTTCTTGTAACCCTCAAGTCTACTGTGCATAAAATAGTAACCGGCAACCACAAATCATGTGCCGTAAGGCCCACTGCTGTGGAGAACATAGAGCTTCTTTATTAATGTCATTGCATTGTCTGTGATCATAGAGAAGTGAAACCTCCTCTAACAACCTCACCTGATGCTACTCTACCACATTGTGTATGTATTTATATGTTACTGTATACCTTGTGGTTCGCTAACCAGAAAAGGTTTTGCAGATTCTGGTTCCTTTGCTGGTTTTTCCAGGTCGTTGATGACTGTGTAATTGTATCTCCAGAGAGAAATATAGAATTGATCCTTCACGGCGTCAGGCTGGTGCCGGAATATATTCCACAGATGTGTCATCTTTTCTTTAGCTCTGGGAATTGCTTGTAAATTTTCATACTGTGATCGAGTCAGGAGATTATTGGATTGAAGATCATCTAATACTGGATTTACTTCCCTGATATCATGAATAATATGATATTTGTGTCTGTTCACAAAGTGATCTCTACCTGAGGAGACAAGAGTTAGAAGATAAGTGCAAAAATAATGTGCAAACCTTATGGCTAGTCTTTGCTGTAGCAATTTGATCTCTAGAGTTATACCGTGTTTACCTGAAAATAAGACAGTGTCTTATTATTTTTTTCCTCCAAAAAAAGCGTTAGGGCTTATTTTTGGGATAGTTCTTATTTTCAGGGAAACACGGTTTGAAGCGTGCCCCCATCAGACCCCCGATCAGCCCACTGTGCCCCCATCAGACCCCCGATCAGCCCACTGTGCCCCCATCAGACCTCAGATCAGTTCACTGTGCCCCCATCAGACCCCCGATCAGCCCACAGTGCCCCCATCAGACCCCCGATCAGCCCACTGTGCCCCCTTCAGACCTCAGATCAGCATGCCCCCATTAGACCCCCGATCAGCCCACTGTGCCCCCTTCAGACCTCAGATCAGCATGCCCCCATCAGACCCCCGATCAGCCCACTGTACCCCCTTCAGACCTCAGATCAGCCCACTGTGCCCCCTTCAGACCTCAGATCAGCCCACTGTGCCCCCATCAGACCTCAGACCAGTCCACCCAGCCCCATAACAATAAAATAAAAAACTCCTCTTACCTGTCCTGTGCCGCGGCTCCTCTCTGGGTGCTCCTCTGGCTTCTGAGGCCGGTGCTGCACTGTCACCTGACTGCATGCAGCGTCAGGTCATAGTGTGCGCACTATGTCTTGACGCTGTACGCGGTCAGGACAGTGCAGCGCCGGCCCTGGAAGCCTGTGGAGCGCCAGACCCGGAGCAGAGCCGCGGCGCAGGACAGGTAAGAGGAGTTTTTTATTTTATTACTGTGGGGCAGGGTGGGCTGATCTGAGGTCTGGTAGGGTGCCGGCAGTGAAAATATACAAGTGAGCGCTTCCATAATTGAAGCGCTCACTTGTATTCACTTTATACAGTAACGTAGATAGGGCTTATTTTTGGAGTAGGGCTTATATTTTAAGCCTACTCCAAAAACAAGGCAAAATAGCACTAGGGCTTATTTTAGGGATAGGTCTTATTTTCGGGGAAACACGGTAGTAGATCACTGCCAGATTTTCAACAGATTCATGTAACTATATGGAGAAAAAACTACTTCACTAAGGAGACATTTATCATAACTCACGAGGCACCAAATGTGGCATCAAGAAGTACATAATTCATGCAAGTCCCATTTTCACTATGACTATAAGAAACATTGTAATATATATCATCAGAGAAACATGCCTTGTTGTGGAGTTCTTGGCTGCACCCTCCCACTCTTTTCTAAACTAACTTTGTCTGTGAAATAAAGAGAAATCCATCCAATAAGATGGCTGCCTGCTCACTGAAGGATCAGATTAAATCATCCCATACAAGACTATGGAGAGGGCAGGTGGGGAAGTGAGCAGGATAGAAGAGAGAGAAACAAACCTAGAGAGACTGCCAACAAAATAGACAGTTTTGACCTCAGCCCAGGTGTTTTATTCACATCCATACAGGTTAGTTCTTCTCTATATAATGCAGAAACTCTTCTATTTTCTCTGTGCAGTGTATCGGAGCTAGTTTCCAAACATAAAGAAGATACAACTGCTACAATGCCAGATACAAGGCATAATAATATAACTACCATCAAGTAAATTTAAGGTATTCTATCCAATAAACTGCAAAAGTATATAGAGTTTGAATAATCTAATAGATGATAATCAGCATGGGGTCATGCAAAACAGATTGTGTTTTTATGATGTAGTCGGTGCAAATCTAGATGTTTGTTCAGCATTTCAAGTGTTTTATCTAAATTTTTCAAAGGCATCTGATACTGTACCACAAAACACTGTATCACAGTGATGTACGATGAGGGATAAATGGGGCTAACTATAGCAATGAGCACTGTACATATTATTATAGTGAAGGGGATCTCCTGATCATTGGGATGAGTATAATACACCAGAATCCCCCTTTAATAACCCCCTTCTTCTTACATCAGCCCTTTCTTTATATCTAAAGACAATCAGATACAAAGTGTCACACATTGCTCTAGACTTACCCCAGATATATGACTGAGGATATCTCCTCATCCATTCCTCTGCTTCCAAGTCTTTGATGAGTTCTTCCTCATGTTTTTTAAGTACTTTATAGGACGTATACTTCCCAGTGTCCTCCCAGTGACTGATGATATCACACAACGCTTCCATCTTCTCCTCAGATCCTCTCTTTTTCATCAGATCATTGTACTGTTCCTCAGTCAGTAGATCTTGGACCCGGAGATCACGTAGAACTGGATCAACATCTGTTATACGTCTAATAAGAGTTGATTGGTTTCCCTCTACAAAGTTTACCCTGTCTGTGAAATACAGGAAGAAATGAGGGAGAAAGAACCAAGATCATTACATGTCCGACGATGATCTGATTTTCTATACTATTTTACCATAGCTATAGTGACTCACTATATAATGTCTGATACCTGGTACAAATACTGTAAATGAGCAAATTATCAAAAATGTCATCAGTCACAAATCACAAACCTTGATAATGACATACTGATATAGAGGACTCATTATTATATGGGGATTATCTTGAGGAAGGCCCTATCCCAGGGTACAACATGGATCCTAAAGCAGTGTATGAGATATAACATGTTATATATAGTGCACACTTATCCCTGTATAATGGAGGTTTATATACTTCCTCTCCTCCACTTACAAATCTTTCATTTCCTCAATGTATTTTCTTAGATCTGTATAAAGTCAAGAAAGGATTCCAGCAGCATCAAAGAGCCCGACTCAAGTTTCACCAAAGCTTCTTCAGGTGTCCCCGAAGTAGATTTGGTAAAACTCGAGTTGGACTGTTTGATGCTGTATCCATGTTTGAGTAGAATGAACAGCATGTATGTTTTCAGATAATCCTGCTTCACTATTATGAGTTGCCCTCCTTCGTTCCTGATCCGGGATCCGGGAGTAGAAAGCTCAGTTTAAGACGTTCACTACATCTGCTGCAGCTTGATATAAAGAGGACCTTTCACCACTCCTGAAAGGTCTGTTTTAATAGCTTCATGTATTCCCCATGTAATAACAATTCTGGAACATCTATTCTTATGTCTGTATGTTGTGCCATTCCTTTATTATTTGCACTAGAAGTTATGAATGAATTATTAGCAGTCTGCAGTAAGGGTACAGAGGGGAGGTAACCAGTTGGGGGTGTGTCCCTGCACAGTCTGAAAATAGCAGCACTGATTGGATACAGTGAGACTGTGCAGAGACACACCCCTAACTGGTTACCTCCCCTCGGTACCCTTACTGCAGACTGCTAGCAATTAATTCATAACTTCTAGTAGTAATAATAAAGGAATGATACAACATACAGACATAAGAATAGATGCTCCAGAATTCTTATTACACGGGGAATGCATGAAGGTATTAAAACACGCAGGAGTGGTGAAAGGTCCTCTTTAAACAATGAAGAATGACATCACTGAGTGCATCAGAACTGTACATGACTTTCTGCAAGTGAGGCGTAGCTATTTCTTGTCTCCATTTGAGCTGCCCTTGTCTACTTTTCAGCTTTGTGACTTCCTTAGATCTGAGGAGGTAGGCAAGGGCAGGCACCAACCTAGGATGACATCTCACAGCAAACACTGAGAGGAGCAATTTTAATAATAAAATACTGAGATTTAAAGCTCATGGCACTTTGGTTGAGTTCTTGCTGCACATTGCAATAAGAACTGCAATAAATGTCACATGCAGTGATTTCTATAGCTCCAAATGATAACTCCTAGAATGTATGGGCTCACTTGGGAACATAAAGGAGGGATTGTGTGCAGGACTTTGTAAATCATCATAAAGCATTAGGCATGACATGAACATTATATGTGACTATAATCCTCTTACCTGTAAACATTGTGGTTCCAAGTCCGCGTCCTGAAATATCCACTGTGAACATAAAACCAGGAAAGTCACAAGTTATTCCACCACAATCTGTATATAGGAATAAGATAAAGTATTCTAAGGGCTCATGGAGATGACAGAGGTCTCCATAGGCTGCCGTCACTATGGAGTGAAGCACGGGGTGAGGCATGTATATGTATGGAATCTGATTAAAATAAAAACCCTCTGTATGCCTCTGATTTCTGGTCCACCAGTGGGACACCTTCTATACCAGTTCCTTGAGAAACCACTTTTTTGCTCGCCTATAAGTTAATAGTTCACTTACTCAAAATGCAGATTAATTGCTGTTTTTCAGAAAGCATCAAGTGCTCCAAGGTTCTCTGTTGACTTTTACAACTGGCCCATATGGGGAGACAATATAGTACATTGGGGCCCCAAATTAACTAAATGCCAAACAAAATGTAACAAACAATTACTATTTCCTGATTGGAGGAATAATCTCTCTATTCGTTTTTCCTGCTGGCCTTTAGAAAGGTTTTTCTAGTAGCTGGCATTGTTAGGACTTTAGAAAGGCCTGTTGTGATGGTTGGACCAGGTATTTTTTTCTCTCCTACTTACATCAATTATTATTTGCAGTTGACTATTCATTTTGAAAAAAAATAATAATACAGGCTGGTAGAGAGGTGATATAACTTATCCGGATGTCGTCCAGCAGCATTCCCAAGATGGTGTCAGAGCATCTACTGCATAAAGCCATAAACGCTTTGCAAGAAACCTGATTATAGTAGAAGAGAGGATTACTCTCCTCTTGCCACTTATATGTGAAAGGATGAATCCGGCAGCACCACATGACAGATGAAACAAGTCATGGCAACTAGAGATGAGCAAAGTTTTGAAAAATTCAATTTGCCGCTGTCAATTTCTTCAAGAAATTCACTTCCTCCCTCACTGTCCTCCTACTGTGGGCGGAAACAGCAACTACTCTACTCATTTTATGTCCGTCCCAGTTCCAGCTCTTCGGCAGAGGCCCCAGGCTCCGGCATCATGTATGTCTCTTAAAAACATTTGAACCTCGCCTTATGTTACAGTACTACAAGGGTTTACCCTGCTCTGTGTGAAGCTGATAGGCTGTTTCCTATTGACAAGCAGCTTCTACTATCTATGCCATGATGTTTTTCTTACTCTTTGCCTGAGCAATTAGGTTCCTAGCTTGCTAGTACCTTGTTAAGTTCTTTATCTCTCTTGTCTGTTCATGTACCAACCTCTGCCTGTTTACTGCATTTTTAGGCTACTTTCACATGTGAGTTGTGCTGCTAGTTTTGAGATCCAGCACAGGTTGTCGAAATCATAGCCCAATGCTTCAGTTTTATTCCTCTTCATTGTCAATGGGGACAAAACTGAACAAACCGGAACGGAGAGCGCCAGAATACATTCTGCTCCAGTTTGTTGCGTTCCCATGGCCAGAAACAAAATCACTGCAAGCAGTGTTTTTATTTGTGGTATGGGAAACTGAAGAAGTCTGATCCAGCACCAAAAACCATGTAAGTCAATGGTGTCATATCCGTTTTTCTTTTCGGACACGGTGTCCATTAGCATACAACGGTTTTAGTGTCAGATCTGGTTTCTTCATTTGATATATTGATGTAATACAACTAGATCTGTTCTGAGCAGATGCAGCTGGTTGTATTATTATACAGGATGTTCAAATTCCCGTGCCGGATCTCAAAACTAGACAGCAAAAACGCAGATGTGAAAGTAGCCTGACCCTCTGCTGCCTTACTCGACCTGTGCCTGTTAACCAGAGTGACCCTCTGCTGCCAGTATCAACTTTGGGCTCGTTGAACGTATGTTCACGTATTTTGCCTGCCTTATCTCGGCCAATTACAGACTATGGTTTTTACCTTATCCCTCGTGCTCTGAATCAATATCTTTGATCTCCATGGGTCAGTTGTCAACCATACGGGATAATTCCAAGAGGTAGCAGCCTGGTAGCTTCTCTGCTGTAAAGTTCAGATCCCCATATAAGCATTAAAAGGTGAATACCGGGGGGAATGCCTGTTGATTGGCACAGTTGGATGACACAGTGGTCAACATCCACTGTAAGAGAGTAAGTACCTTCCCCTGCAACAGTTTATCATGTTGTAGCATGGTGACACTCCACAATGATCATCGGCAGCCAACTAATTTACACAGTATAACATCAAGGAGCACATCTGATCTTTAGGTAAGCCTATATCTTGCCTTTTGAGGAGGCCACCAAATTTGTACCATCTGCATTAACAACATAATCCCTGTGATTTATTCCTATATCAGTGCTTTATCCTGATACAGCATTCCTGACATGACTTTATATCTGTGAATTGTGGGAAAATAGGTTTGGGTATCTTTGTGCTTAAGGATCTACAGGAAGAGCCAAATGACACCCTTCTTGTAGTTCATGCAGAGATGTTTGACATCAGAACCTATAGTATGATTATTTACTATAATCAATACAATAGTATAACTATCAACTGTAGATGATCACGACTTACCTTCCTTCAGGTCACACTGGAGTTCCTCACGGACTTTCTTTTCACCTATGTCTTGTAGAATATCCAGGGTCACTTCAGCCCCGTAGGCATATCTGTAATATTCATTTATGAGACCAGTGACGTGTACTGGATCTTTTTCAGTCAGTTCATCTTTAGGAATATTCTTATATTCTTTTCTGACTTCCCAGACACTCAGCTTCTCTTTGAATCTCTGGAAACTTGAATCCTCCAACTTCTTCAGAGCCATCATTAGGAACATCCGTAATGTCAGCCCCATCCTTATATCAGAGATGGACAATTTCTGGTGTACAGTTAACATCTTAGGCTGAGAAAATTAATACTTTATTATCAGTGATTATTCTCCAGTAACTGTCAATGTATCAGTTTAAAGAGATGCAGAACAATAATACAGCAAGAGCACCTCAAGAAGGAAATGTGTCCAAGGGAAACAAGTCTACGTTTTATGACCAAAGCCCACAGACCAAAGAACTGAAGGGGGAAAATGATGTATTTTCAATCTACTGTAAGTATATGCTGCCCCTGATGAAAAATCAGTTCTTAATAAAGATTTACAGTTTGCTCAGATAAACAGCTGAATATATTTCCAGTACATCTATGGTAGAGTCAAACAAATAGAGGGAAACAGAGGGAAATTAACCACCTAACTCCTCTCCTTGAGCTCACCTCTGGCTATGAGAAAAATACTTAACTGCTCTTCCTGAGCTGGCTCAGGTATAAGGGGAAAGAAGGGGGGGGGCTGCTTTAGCTGCTGATATCTCCTCAATGGTTGGTCTGTTTTGAGCTGGCATTCTAGGCTTTTAATACAAGACCAAAATGACAGCATTAGTCCAAGCTAAATAAGAGATATCACTGTTAGAAGTTGAGTTGAGAATAATCGCAGTAAAACCAGCTTTTTTTTTCACTTTCAGTTGCATTCACTGCAACACGATTTCTAACAGTGATATCTTCCCATGAACTGAAGATAGTACTGATAGCACTGGAATGCCAGCTTTCAAACAATACAAAGCACATATCTCTAGCTGGTACCAAACCAGACTGATTTACTTGACTGCTTGAGAAAAGTCCCAGTAAGAGGACTGAAACATCGCGCTGGTGAAATAAAGAACATTCACTGTTAGCACATTTTGTGGTGGTGCTGTGGAATTACTTTTTTCTACATTTGAGGACTTGACCACGTCCCTAGCCGCTGGCACACCGTTATACATTTTCTAATTTGCTGTGCTGCTTTCATATTTTTTTTTTTTGTACCAAACCAGATATATGAGAAGCTAAAGCAGACCCCCCCCCCTCCTCTGTGTTAGTCTGGAGCAGTTACAGAGCTGACAGCCTGCAGGAGGAAAGGAAAAATAGAAAAAAAATATTCATAATAATAATAATAATAATTATATATATATATATATATCGAAAAAAACGCGGCAGCACTTGACAAAAATCAGTGGAGGTGCAAAGCCCTAGGTCTGACCAAGACCTAAAAAACTTATGCCAATATGTACATGCGACATTTGGAGGAGGATGTCGTCTCTGTATCCCACCACTTCACCCATGTGGTGGAGTGGTGGAGATACATTGACGACATCCTCCTCCTATGGCAGGGGTCTCTAGACGAGCTGTCTGAATTTCACTCTTTTCTCAACCAAATTGATCCAGGAGTTAAGTTTACGGTTGTGCATTCTGATACCAATATACAGTTCCTTGACACAATGGTCTCTTTGGTTGATCATAGACTGAGTACAAGTTTATTTATTAAACCGACAGACAGGAATTTGCTTCTACACTACAGCAGCAGACACCCATACAACATGATTAAACACTTACCTTATTCCCAAATGTTGAGGGTAAGGCGTATTGTGTCTGAGGACATAGCCTTGCCCGAAACATTACAAACTATGGCTAATAAGTTCCTACAGAGAGGGTATCCCCCATCTTTGGGTCAGTCACAACAACAAAGGGTATCACATTTAAATAGACAACAGACATTACAGTCCTCGAAAAAAGATATCATGCACAAATGTTTGTTTTTTGTATCTACATACACGGAGCAATCTAAAGTCATCAATGACGTTATACGCAGACATTGGTCATTACTCCGGAGGGGACATGATGATATTGAGGAATTTAGTTCCCCCCTATCTGCTCCTATCGTAGGGCCCGGAATATAGGAGACCAATTGGTCCACTCTGATGTGGGGTCCACTAAGGGATCAAGACAAATGTACCTACAACAGCGCAGGTTGGGTTGTTACCCCTGCTTATCGTGTGTGAACTGTAGGCTTATGGTGAAGGGGGGTCAGTTCACACACCCGAGCACGGGTAAAAATTGGATGCATAGATTGTCCACACTGTATCCTTTAGGTCTTAATGTGGATTATAAATTGGGGATATTATTGTAGACCGGTTGCGCTGGATTTTCTCTGTGGTGTACCTTTGTACATCTTCCTGTGTATTAAGTGGTTTTTCTGTAATAGAAGTATTATCCTATATTATAGGTATTTGTTACTTTATTTATATTTTTCTTTTTTCCTTTTTTCTTCTCTCTGACAGGTTCCATGTGGCTATGAACGTCGCTTGGCGATTGCACGTATCATCTGGTCTGCTGTGGAGCAATGTACGATGAGAATTGCATCAACAGATAGAGATGATGCCCCCTTGTAGTTTTATTCTTTATTTATTTTTTACGTTTATTTCAATAATATTGTGCCCCGTGCAGCGAATATACTATGCAGCAGCTGGGATAGACTGGATTGTTATGGTGGTTATTGCCTGATGCCGGCGGGCGATCTTGCTGTTTAGTGAGATAGCGCTGCGGCTGTAGGGGCATGGTGCTGGGATGGTTATTCCTCTATAGAGGTCTGCCTCCTATAGCCCCCACTGTATAGTCCATATTCCCCTGATCTGCTGTGAAATCACAGGAGAACCTTGTGGGTCATAAGGGCAAGAGTCTGCCGATTGACCACTAGTAATATGGCTGCCTCGGACATTGTTTTCAACTACGCATTCGCTACATACCCGGAGTGCTTGCCAATACCTAACATGAGAATTGAACTGACATAGGGCGCACTGCGCATGCGCTGTCTTCACGGAGCGTCAACAACGTCATGTAATAGTTCTGGATGTTCTCTGACATGCGCAGTAACACCTGGGGAAGGCGGACATCGGTATACTCCATGACAGTGCTGCCATAGCGTCCTGGATAGCCACATGGATCAGGCCAGTGTGATAATAATAATTAAGAAAATATCAAGAGCACCTGGAGTATTATTTATTAATTAATGTAAAAGAAGATAAATGATGTATTTGGGATTACATGAATTCACTCTTAATTAATATGGAGTTTTTTACACTGTGTTATACTATGTCACTGTCTGTTAATTATGAAATATGTATATTATGGCTTTTTTATCACTAATGACACATGATGAATTAATTATTGTTTGATAAGTTTGCACTTTATGTATAAATACTTTGTGTGTATTCACTTACCACTGCATGAGAAAGGCCCTAGATGTGAGCCGAAACGTCGCATCCCACTGGGGTAATTAAAGTTTTTTCTACTGTATTGTGGGAGTGCTGCCCTTTTTTGATTATATATATATGTGGCATTATCATCATTACTGATGAGAGAATTGAGTTAGTCGATTTGCATAAAACTTTGTTCTAATACTGTTTGGAGCCGGAGCTCTGTACAGTATTAGAATGTATTGGCTCAGATGAGCCGAAGTTATTACTTCATAAATTCATTTCTACTGTAAAAAAACATTTTTCCAAACTCGGGTTTGGTTCCAAATCTATGAAGTTATTATGTGAAGTCTCATAAGACTTTGCAAAGTAATAACTTTGGCTCATCTGAGCCAATACATTCTAATACTGTACGGAGCTCCGGCTCCAAACAGTAGACAGCGATAAGACAGCACTCCTTAAAGAAGTCTTACTTTTCCTCCATTTAGCGGTGGTGCCTGCAGTGTTAGGCTCCAGTCTGCTGAGCCCCCGGATACATGGTAAAAGTGAAGAAACCGCGGCACTCTTTGATTCAAAATTCCAAACCTTTAATCCATCAATTCAAAGCGACGTTTCGACCAGTATTGGCTTGAAAAAGACCAATACTGGTCGAAACGTCGCTTTGAATTGATGGATTAAAGGTTTGGAATTTTTAATCAAAGAGTGCCGCGGTTTCTTCACTCTCTTTCTTGGGAGACACTTCTTAGCATACAATAAAACAAACCTGAAGTTTTTTTTTCCAATTATTCCAATCATATTATTTAAGCCTCATTGACACGTCAGTGTTTCACGGAGGTGACCTGTACGTGGTCTCTACGGACAGTACACATCTCCATTCATTTGAATGTGTGTGTTCAGACATCAGTATTTCATCACGGTCCGTGGTTCCGTTTTTTTAGCACGGATGAATGTCCTATCTTGATCCATGTTTTTACGTTTCCCTCACGCCCATTATAGTCTATGGGTCCATGAAAACCATGGATGCAACACGGATATCATCCGTGTTACATCCGTGTTTAACGGATCGTTAAGGAGAGATGCTTTGAAAATTATTTTTCAGCTGTTCAGTGTCAGTGAAACACGGATGCAACACGCACAGCAAAAAAAAAGAGATACACACGGACACAACACAGATCCTTCACGGACAGCTTTACTGATGCCTCACTGACCACCTGGTCACAGATTTGAGCATGGACACGGACGTGTGAATGAGGCTTTACACTGAAAGGAGAAGTATACTCCAGCATCCAATTTCCAGATAAATGCAGTCTTTATTTTATCTAGTCCCAGCGGGGGAACAGTCTGTCGGATCCGTGCTAATGCTAGCCCACCGTGCCTCCGGAAGTCCTCTCTGGCCCAATTCACTCTAATGGGGGCAGGCAGAAGGTCCGGCTGCAACACGGCAAACAAGTCTAGACGCGGCCGGACAAAAAAACGCAGCGTGCTATAGTTTTTGTCCAGCTGCCTCTCGGCATGCTTGCCATGCTGCAGGGGGACCTCCGGCCCGCCCATATTATAGTGAAGGGGCCAGAGAGGACTTCCGGTGGCACAGTGGCACATTAGCAAAGATCCGGTAGGCTCAAGCTCCTAACCAGAGAACAACTCTAAACTATAGGGCCCCCACCACAGCTGCATGGTAGGCATAAAAACTCCAAGAGGGGTTGTGACAATTGAACCCTTGGGGAGGAACAAGCCAGGACACCAGGATAATAATTTTCCCCAAGTTCTCTTTTCTTCTACATCTCAGACTTCAGGCTTTCAACCATGACTACATACAATTACTGTTTCCCAAACATGATATTCCCAGACACAGTAATACTCAATGCATACTCCCAACTGTAGGTGTCACGATACTAGTGGAATACTGCTGGAATCCAGTGACAGGGACAAGTCCTAAACACAGGATGCACAGGAGACTTGAACAGAAGGTAACAGGAATGCAGGTGAGGCAGGGATCCAGACAAGAAGTCAGGAGGCAAACCAGCGAGTGGTCAGCAGGTGTCCAGGAGTTGCAGGGTAAACAGCAAGGATGAGGAACAAACCGGAGAGAAAGTTCCAGGTGAGAGGACTGCACAAGCAGGAGCTAAAACACAATACTCAAGCAATAAGTAACAGACTTGAGAGGTTTATATATGAAACAGGAAGTAAGATGGCACCCAGCTGAGACACAATCTACCATCTTAACTGAGGGACAACTTAAGGGCAAGACTGTCTGAACTAAAAAGACATACCAGGATGATTCCTGACAGTAGGTTATGCTTCCACTCCAGAAGCTGTGCCCCCCTTACTGCCATGTGGATGAACAATTCTTCAAATACCCTTAGTATCACAGTTCAGGGGTATGTGCATCCCTGAACTAAACCCCACCACTGATCCTGCCTACTTGCACGGTCCATCCTAGGCAACGGAATACAACTTGACGCCATTCCCTAGCCTAGGTATGTGCTGGGGCGTACAGGGAGGGGAACAATGGGAGAAAATAAACAAAAGACAGAACACACAATATAAGAATAGTCACCAGATCGAGGTCAAACCAGGAAGTCACGTCAAAACCAGGGGAACAAATAGGAGCAAAGTCAGAAACATGAGGCGAGGTCAGAAGCTGAGAGGTAACAAAGTACAAGAGGTTGAGACGAAGACGAAGTCAAGATGACTAGCCGAAGTCAAAACACAAGTAACAGCAGCTCACAATCGCAGGTTCTTGGAAATAAGACCAATCACAGGCAACCTGTGGCCAGCAGGCTGCCTGTTTAAATAGGCCCAGCAGATGGGTCACGAGACCCAAATCAGAAACCTCAATACAACTGAGCGCCGACTCATGGGTGTCGGCGCTCAGCTCCACTACTGCTTGTTGTCCAGGGATGGAGGACGTCGGCCGCACCATTGAAGTGTGTGTTGCCGGGTCCTCCCCTCCCCTGGGTTGCTATGGATAGGAGGACACCGACTCCCCGTTACACTTAGTGCATCAAACTACAGGAAATAATTGTTCTACTCTGCAGCAACTGTGGAAAAGCTGATATACCAGTTATGCGCTTTTCTTCATACTGTGTTACTGGGGTCCATCCAGTCACAATGCTTTTTAGTAGTAGTTATCTCTTCTGGCCATTCTCTGATCCTGACACAACTAAGTGCTGTTAGGCCACGGCTTTACTTTAATAGCGATTATCCTGGTGACAGATTTCCTTTAAAACTGACCTACAGCAGTGAAGAAAAATGGCTGGGTCGTTATGGAAACCTGGAGTGGAACTGTGTGTGTGTGGAGAGTAAAGGTCTGCGAGCTTCTATTGGCTGATGAGGGTCATGTGACCAGGCTTCTATTGGCTAATGCATATTTTGGGAATATCTTGGGAACGGTACATCCTGGAGAGCTGAGACCAGGTCTAAAACCTTCCCATACACCTAATGTACCTGTGTGCCAAATTTCATGATTGTAGCTGTGACGGTGCACACTCCTTTAGCGGATATACACACACACATACATACACTCAGCCTCATATATTAGATAATAAGGTGATGTTTCACTATTATAATGTTACCTTTTTAAAAAAAGTATAGCTGATGAGATCTTCAGCCATCTTCTCACGACTCGTCTGAAGCTCTGCAGTCTCTTGGCTTGTTTCTGTAAAGGTAGATGATCTCAGATATTTTCATCTAATTGGAAATATATATTTATAATAAGAAGGAACTTGTAATGTGCATTTAGCTGTAAAGAAATAGATTTGTAGCAGAGACCTGATCCACGCTGTACATTGTCCATAGGCGCTGTATTTCCTGGTAGTCCCAAGTAAAGTGTGGAGCATTACACATGTATCAGCAGGAATTAGTGGAATCATGTGTTTGGGTAACATGTAAAAACTAATCTTGAATCGGCTCTGTCACCAGGATCAACCCTATTAAACCAGACACACTGACTAGTAGGGATCATCATGTTGATTAAAAAAATAGATTTATTTTGTCTATTTGTTAAATATCTGCAGATAAATCAGTGTTTTATTTATATGCAAATTAGATTTTTTGAGCACCATGAGGCGGGGCTGAATCCTTTGAGCACTGCTTTGTAACACCCCCTTTGCTCTGCACGCTCCTCCCTCTCATTGATTAACAGTGTTAAATATGCTGAGGGCAGAGCTATGACCTAGCATGTACATATCATATTCACTATGTACTATAGCTTCACCATACTGAGATCTGCTCAGAAAGCTCATCTACATATCACTGCTTTATTCACAGACACAATATATGATTATACAGACACCCATAATATGTGTTATCTTATAAGTATAGGAAAGACATGCTGAGGGCAGAGCTGTGTCCTAGCATCTACATATCATATACTCTATGTACTATAGCTTCACCACACTGAGATCTGCTCAGAAAGCTCATCTACATATCACTGCTTTATTCACAGACACAATATATGATTATACAGACACCCATAATATGTGTTATCTTATAAGTATAGGAAAGACATGCTGAGGGCAGAGCTGTGTCCTAGCATCTACATATCATATACTCTATGTACTATAGCTTCACCACACTGAGATCTGCTCAGAAAGCTCATCTACATATCACTGCTTCATTCACAGACACAATATATGATTATACAGACACTAGTAATATGTGTTATCTTATAAGTATAGGAAAGACATGCTGAGGGCAGAGCTGTGTCTAGCATCTACATATCATATACTCTATGTACTATAGCTTCACCACACTGAGATCTGCTCAGAAAGCTCATCTACATATCACTGCTTTATTCACAGACACAATATATGATTATACAGACACCCATAATATGTGTTATCTTATAAGTATAGGAAAGACATGCTGAGGGCAGAGCTGTGTCCTAGCATCTACATATCATATACTCTATGTACTATAGCTTCACCACACTGAGATCTGCTCAGAAAGCTCATCTACATATCACTAGAGATGAGCGAGTAGTGAAATATTCGAAAGTTCGAAATTCGATTCGAATAGACCGCGAAATTCGACTATTCGACCGAATATCGAATCCCATTAAAGTCTAAGGGGAAAAAATGCTCGCCACTTGGAAATCTCAATTCGACCACTTGGAGGTCACCAAGTCCACCCTGAAACCTCAGAAAAGGATGCCAACACTGCTGGAATGCAACTGGGACAGCAGGGGAAGCATGTCTGGGTGCATATAACGCGCCCAAGTCGCACTATTACGCCACTATCACAGCCTCTCAACAATACACTCCAAAGACAATGTAACCTCTCTGTAAAGTGAGACCATACAAGGAAACCTTCTTTCCTCTACATTGCCATGGACCCCAAGCCAAACTAGACAAAAAAGAAGATGAAATTCTGCACCCCTTAAAATCACGTTGCCTATGACAACCACAGATGGCATAGGCAAGGGGGAAAGCAAATAGACCCCAACCCTAATTGTCATTGTGTGTGTGTGTGAAATGTGGTCAGACATGTCTTCTTTAAAATGTAAAAAACAACTCAAACACATGCAGAAGCCTTAAAATGCCCAAATTGTTGGCGCTAGAGATATCAGTGACCCGACTGGCCCAGTGTCATGTCTAGCAGGTAAAGCAGTGGGATGTGGAGGGATCCGTAGGACCGCAAAAGGCAGGAAGAGGCCGTGGGCTGGCCAGAGGCTCATGGAAAATTTTGTGGAGGCCAAGAGGTGAGACGTCTTAAAAATTGTGTGGAGGCTAACGAGGTGAGACTTCTTAAAAATATGTGGAGGCCCAAGAGCTGAGACCTCTTAAAAATTATGTGGAGGCCCAAGAGGTGAGACCTCTTAAACATTATGTGGAGGCCCAAGAGGTGAGACCTCTTAAAGATTTTTGTGGAGGCCCAAGAGTGAGACCCTCTTAAAGATTTTGTGCAGGCCCAAGAGGTGAGACCTCTCAAAGATTTTGTGGAGGCCAAGAGGTGAGACCTCTTAAAGATTTTGTGCCAAGAGGACCTCAGAGGTGAGACCTCTTAAGATTTTGTGAGGCCCAAGAGGTGAGACCTCTTAAAGATTTTGTGGAGGCCCAAGAGGTGAGACCTCTTAAAGATTTTTGTAGGCAAGAGGTGAGACCTCTTAAAATTTGAGACCTCTTATGAGGCCCAAGAGGTGAGCTATAAAATTTTGTGGAGGCCCAAGAGGTGAAGACTCTTAAAGATTTTGTGCGCCCAGAGGTGAGCATCTTAAAATTTTGTGGAGGCCCAAGAGTGAGACCTCTTGAGAAAATTATGTGGAGGCCCAAGAGGTGAGACTCTTAAAATTTTGTAGCCAAGAGGTGAACCTCTTAAAGTTTGTGCAGGCCCAAGAGGTGAGACCTCTTAAAAAATGTGCAGGCCAAGAGGTGAGACCTCTTAAATTATGTGGAGGCCAAGAGGTGAGACCTGTTAAAAATTATGTGGAGGCCCAAGAGGTGAGACCTCTTAAAATTTTGTGGAGGCCCAAGAGGTGAGACCTCTTAAAAATTTGTGGAGGCCAAGAGGTGAGACCTCTTAAAATTTTGTGGAGGCCCAGAGGTGGACCTGTTAAATTTTGTAGGCCC
>ONZH01025029.1:0-122892 GCA_900303285.1 Rhinella marina | reverse complement strand
AAATGGAAAATATTTTTTTTATCTGCTTCTTACAGCTAGGGCAAGATTGTTCTAAAACTTTTAATTTTTTTGACATTTGGATTGCTTTCATGTTGCTTTAATGGCGAGTATTGTCCTTTCTTCCCAGCTTATCTCTTATGCTCTATTATTCTTCGTAGGAAATCAATTCAGAAGGTTTTCTTCCAGAAGATCACATGAAGTTCATTGTACTTAACTCGGTAAATTCACATGTTCTGTGTGTAAAGACCTTTTTAAATGCCATTTTTCACATTCAGAAAAGTTCTAGCTTGCCGAACAGAGATAAAACAGAAATGAATTGACCTTCATATATAAGTGAAGCTGTATAGAAAACTGTAATGCTAAATCTCCTCTAAATCCATTTATGGTCTTAGTTGTTTGGTCCTTGATGAGTCCCTATTCTGAATTCTGATGCAGTAGGATAGAAGGTTACATTTTAGAATATTCTAGCCTCCTAGTGTTCTGCCTAAGATAACTTGGGATCCTTCTCTATTCACTAATTTAAAGGGGTTGACCACTTTCATATTTATTTAAATATATTATACAAAGCTCTAAAGATGACTAATTCAACTTTTTTTTCAATTCGATCACATTTCCAGGATCTCCTGCTACTGTACTGCACATAAGCAACCCTCTCTTCACTGATCATGAATTGCTTCTTGTCCATGCAATGTTATACCCAGGGGTGGACGGACTCTTGCTTCCATGTCTTAATGCGTGCTTCCATCCTTTGGTTTCTACAGCAGATATTCTGATTTTCTGTTTTCTGAGCATGTGCAGTAGAAGATTTGTCTTAGTGCGGTCATCATTTAGCTAGAACAAGTAGTCTCATACCCTAATTTTAAAGGGCAGCGCAGCTGTGCAGCCTGTTTATATCAATATCTGATCCGTGGAGGTTTGACACCTGGCACTATTGGCAATCAGCTTTTTGAAGAGGAGGCGGCACTCCATGAGGGCACTAAATCCTCTTCATTACACTACCCATCGTCTTGGAAGTGCAATTACAAGTACTCGCTCCATTCACTTGAACTGAGTGAGTACTTGTAATTACACTATGCCACAGCTCAGAGGACACTAATCGTAGTGTAATGAAGAGGAAGCAGAGCTCACATAGAGCTCCGCCTCCTATTCAAAGAGCAGATTGACGGGGGTGTCGGGTGTCAGACCCCTGCTGATCAGATAGGTAATCAATATAAACAGGCTACACAACCCCTTTAACTACAAGTGATATGATTTTGACCTGGCTGCCAAGTTTCAGTAATACATTAAAATCTTTGGTACCACTGGGGAATCAGATGGTGAGCCAGAGGCTAAGGGCCTGGGAGTTATAGGCTGAGAAATATATATCTAAAAATTAATAAATCCAGAATAATCTAAAGTAGAGATGCACATTTATTTGTGGTCCACACATCACATGTCTGACTCCCACATGGTACAATAAAACTAGAAAAGTTATTCCATTGTATTTTGGGAAGTACTGTACAATAACAGCTAACAGATTCAAAACTTTCATTACCTAGAGCTGAAACCTCACATATTAGGCATTAAATGGGTTTTTCCATCTTGAGATGATCTCCTGCACCTACACCAGCCTGGATGTGCCAGACAGTTGTAGTTGGCACTGTAGAAACAGCTGAGCAAGCTGTGCTACTCTTTTTCCATATCTCCCATACAAGGGATTGGGAGTTATTTTTCAGCACAGTAAGCTTTCGTGTTCCCATAACGTGTGCTACACTATTTCTGTAACTCCCATTCACCTGTATGGAAGCTATGGAAACAGCATAGCAGAGATTCAGTAGTTACACCTTCTTTGGCCACTGCATCCGAGTGAGAGGAGGTTGAGAAGGGGGCTATCCCAAGATGAAAAAAGCCTCTTAATTACATATTCTAATCTGTGGAGGTCACAGGTTGTGAAACACTTATCTAGATGGTTAGTTGTAATGGCATATTTTCAGATATGTGTGCCTTTGGATATAACTATGATACCCAGACAGACACATTTGTTGGCTGAATTCACAGAACAATAAAACAGTGCACTGTAAAAATAAGGTTTATATCACATACTTATTTTTCTTGCTTTCTCTTCAAAAAGTCATTCTTTAATGCAAAGGTAGAGCTATAAGGTGAGCAGAGGTATCGCCAACCCTGAAGCTTGGGGGGAAAAGTGCCATCTACCACACAGAAAGACACTGGTATTGTAAATGGCACATGGCAGTATGTGAACCCTCTTATAAGATTTTGTATTACAGTTTAGGAGTTTCAAGTTGCAACTCTTCTTTAATGCTTTGGAGTCACTGATAGTCCGATGGTCCTGATGAAACCAAGAACCTCTATACAAGTGAGCAAGAGCTGAACAACAATGGGGGAGATTTACTAATCACAACGTGCCAGAATTCTGATGCAATCTGTGCAGAAAAAAATGGCGTACATGCTTTTCAACACGTTTTAGTCAAAGTGTTTTAGACTCTTTCAGAACCTTTTGCGACTTGTTCGGCAAAGAGGCATGGGTTCCTGTCTTCTTGGGATATGAAGTGGCTATAATTTTGCCCAGGGCCTCAAAAATATACACCAAAATTAGTGTAAAGTCAGGGCCTTACTGGCCCATCAGAGTACCAGAGGTGTGTCCCTTATAAAACATGGCCCCTAAGGTCTAGCAGAAGGCAATTTGGAGCTGACCTTGGAACCAATAACCACAAGATATCCTACTAAGCCTTATTGATATAAATCCTGAATTTGCAATGATAAAAATTACTTAAAATTAACATGTATATGAACTACATGCACAGAGGGTGGATCCTTAGAATAATTTTCTCTGATGGGCCCATAGAAATCTAGTCTGACGCTGTGTAAAGTTAGACTACAATGGTTATATATGTGACAGATTTATCATCCAGCATCAACCACTGTGATAAATTTGGCACAATATTAAAGGGGTTGTCTCATCATAGACAATGGGGGGCATATCGCTAGGTGGGACCCTCATCTATATTGAGAACGGGGCCCCGCAAGGTGGTGGCTGGAGGACTCCGGTCTGGCCACCACCAAGCCGACTCCCCATAGAAGTGAATGGGAGCACACGGCGCATGACCAGCCACCGCTCCCATTCACTTCTATGGGCTCGACGGAAATAACCGAGCCGACTATTTTCACCGGCCCCATAGGAAATGAATGGAGGGCGGCTGTGCATGAGCAGTGCATCCTCCTTTACTTTCGGGGTTCTGTTCTCGATATGGTGGGAGGGACCCGCACCTGTAAGACAATGGGGGCATATCTTAGTGATATTCCCCCATTGTCTGTCATGAGACAACACCTTTAGGGTGCATTCAGATGACTGTATATATTTTGTGGTCTGCAAAAAAAGTGGATGACGTCTGTGTGACATCCATGTTGTATCAGTTTTTTGTGGACAATGCCTCTTCTTGTCTGCAAAATGGACAAGAATAGGACATGTTCTATCTTTTTAGCGGGACTGCAGAACTGACATATGGATGAGGACAGCACACGATTTTTGTTGCCCCTTTGAAATGAATGGGTCTGCATCCGATCCGCAAAAAATGTGGATCAGATGCTGACCAAAACCACAGTTGTGTGAATGCAGCCTGTCTGTCTAATGTGGGCAGAATTACCACTCCAACAAACCTATACTTACAGGTCTCAAAAGTCTAATGTCATGCTGTAATTCTAATTATACGAGATAATGGAGGATATGACGGTATATTGCAGCATATAAAATCACTCATGCAGCCCTAGATACAGAATTTGTATTTGTAGTAATAGATTTATTACTTCATTATGAAAGCCTATTAGACATCAATCCCTGCTGCCATGATATTTGTATTCAACTCTGCAGTTTAGTCTCCAAATTTATTGCTTTACGACAGATGCCAGGTGCAAAAAAAACCCCTTACTATTCATATAAAAGTGGTGTCTCCCCAGGAAGGAACGTCCATTAGTGTAGATAGATAATACGCCCTTTACGTCACTGCAGGAAGTCAAACACAGAAAAATAGATGTGAGCGTATCTGACATTTAGGATTCCCTTGCTAACTATGTGATCAGTCAACCTTAGAACCACTCGCTTTCGGAACGCTGAAGCACATGCCCCACATACTAATTATGATCTTGAAGCTCCGACTGATGCACCGTGTATTGATTGCATAGCTCTAATGATGGAAATGGGCAGCCAAATCCCAGCTTATGACTTGCAGAAGTTAAATTGTAATCATCTTGCCTATCTTCAGATGCAATCCACGGCATGGTAAAATAAACATTTCATCTTTCATTGTCAGGCATACATAAAATGAACATAAATTCCCTTAGAAAAATATGTTGACATTATAAGCAAAGAGTCTGATTATTTCTCAGTGGAAAAATGGTCATAAATATTCCATTTATAGCTGGTTAGCTGGTGAATTATTTATAGCGTTGCACTTTAAGTCGGCAACAGGATGTATTTGAAAATGTAATAGTCTTGACATTTCTCGCTGAATAATTTCTTTCTTATAATCCTGTTCATAAGCCTTAAAACAGTTGTTAAGTTTTGTTCTAAAGAAAAAAAGACATTACTTTGAGATATTGTACTATGCAGAGTGCTCCGGCAGTTAGAATACACTTTTTAACCAGAAGGGAAAAAAATATTTTATGGAAAACATACATATCCCTTATCACATTACACCAAAACCACTCCTAAAAGCACCTTGTTATATATTGTGATGGGTTCTGTCTTTATGCTGGGTGACATGCTACAACTCTATTTAAGAGACAGGGATATGTGCGTTGTGATGTTGACTTAGTTGCGAAACAATGGATTTCTATTTGGTTGCTGCTCTTTACTTAAAGGGCTTGTCTCACTTTAGCAAATAGCATTTATCATGTAGAGAAAGTTAATACAAGGCACTTCCTAATGTATTGTGATTGTCCATATTGCATCTTTTGCTGGTTTGATTCATTTTTCAATCACATTATACACTGGTCATTTCCAGGGGTTACCCTGCAATCCAGCAGTAGTGGCTGTACTTGCGCACTATAAGAAAAGAGCCAGTGAGGACAGTGGGAGCATGCATGCACAGCAGCTCCCATCCTGGCCACCTCATATCTGCACTGCAGTAGTGGCCTATCCCTGGATAGGAGCAGTGTATGATGTGATGGAAAAATGAATCAGGCCAGCAAAGGAGGCAATATGGACAATGACAATACATTAGTAAGTGCCTTGTATTAACTTTGTCTGCATGATAAATGCCATATGCTGAAGAGAGACAACCCCTTTAAAACGACGGTCTTAATAAATGAATCCCATATTATTAAAATGGGATCTACAATCCCATAATTTATTTTTTTTAAATCTTCCCACAGTACCCCAAACTGCATATTTTCACCCCATATACATGTTTTTCATGTCAGCACTTTCCTTCCCCTGTTCTCAGCATCTATGCATCCTGGCAGGATGTTTTTATGGCTTGCCTCCTGTTTTCATCAGCTTCCCGTTGAGTTTGCCATACAAGCCAAGCATGATTTGATCTGTAATGTTTCACGGGGCCTTGGCAAACATTGTGGAGCATGCTGTTTGGTTAGCAAACCCAGCAGCAAACTAATGAAAACAGGAAGTTCTGCATGTAAACATCCTGCCAGGATGCATAGATGCTGAGAACAGGGGAAGGAAAGTGCTGACATGAAAAAGTGTTATAAGGGGCAAAAACATGCAATACCAGTAGACCAAAAATATGTTTGGTCTACTCTGAGCATATGAAAATGTCATGATGGGAGATCCTCCTTAAAGGGGTATTCCACTTTTGACAAGTTATCCTCTATCCACAGAATAGGGCATAACTATTAGATCACTGGAGGTCTGACCACTGGGACCCCCATGATTATGAGAATGGGCACCCCGTACCCATTGGGGCTCCCTGAAATGAAATGAGTGCCAGGTCGGGCATGCACATTGTCGTTCTATTCATCTTTATGGGAGTTCCAGAAATAGCTCTGTATTTGGCTGTCTCCCCTAGAGATGAATGGAACGGCAGGAGCAGCAGTTTACATGCCCAACCTGCCACTCCTTTCATTTCAGGGAGCACCGAGGGATACAGGGTTCTTGTTCTTGTGATCAGTGGGGGTTCCACCAATAAGAGGATAACTTCTCATAGCCAAAGTACCTTATTAATTTATAGTGCACGCAACAAAGCAAAAAATTGGATGGGTGGTTACTTCTTGCAACCAAAATAGCTCGTTAATTTATAGTGCAGGCACCAAAAGTGAAACATGTCATTTGCTTCTTAGTCTATGACATCTCTAGATAAATTAGGTTTGGATAATTTTCTAATATTTAATGTGAAAGGCAATTTTTACTGCTGGGTTTGATCTGTTTTGATGTATTCTCTCTTCTTACAAGGTCATAATTTACAGTAATTACTTTTAATTGTGATCCTAATATTTGATTTTCTTCCATGCTTCTGTGATGTTGGATGTCAGTGCTCATACAGTATGTGATGCTTAATGAGGCACACTGTTGATATTTCTGTTTTTACCAGTATAGCAGGATGCTATACAGCCTAGTATTATGGCACATGCTACCACTTTGCACCTATTTAATTTGTCTTTTTAGCTTTCTGTTGAGTGTACCATTAATATTTAGTGAAGATGGAATGCTTCAGTTGCACTTAATTTAGTAGTGTGGCTTTTAAGTTTAATAGCCATTTAAAGGGTTAATGAGGCTTACGGACATCGTAGAAGGAGAGAACCCTATCTATGAGCCATACTATGAGCCATTATAAGAAACAATTCCTTGCCAAACGTTACATAATCACCCTTTCACACTATGGGAGGAATTAATATTAAGTGTGACTTTTGTGACTTTCATTTTTACACAAAAGTTCTGAATTGGGTGGGGAAATGGGTGTGGCTAGCTATTTTAGTTTCAAAAGTGATCTATTACTGATACTTTAAAAAAAAAAACAGTAGGGGAAGTATTGTAAAAAAAAAACAACAAAAAAACCCAAAAAACTGGAAGACCATTTCTAGACAAAAGTGTTAAGTGTAACAAAGCACCAAATGTAACAAACTTGGTGCAAACTACAGTACCCCATCGGAGACTCCAAAAAATCTGACCAAGTAATCTCTTTCTTCCATTAGTGATATTAGTGATCTCTTTCTACTATTAGAAGTATTCTCTGATCTTCTATTAGTGATAGCAGACGGTTGCCAGAGGTTAGAAAAACGAGAGCCAAGGTGGTCAGTGGCACAACATCTTTGGGCTTTTCTATCAAGTTTTATTTGGTCATTTCCTAGGTTATTTTGCTTCCCTGATTCGTAAAACTCACAAAATGCATGGCTTGTATACTGCTGCAAAAAGTAGAAATATAATTCTCGCTAGCCAATGAGTAAAAACAAAAATCATATATATTTTTTTAAAACTGTCAAATACGAGATAAAATAAGAAAGAGCTCCACATAGGAGAAGGCAGCATCACTACGATGACATGTGCAAGGTTAGATATAATATAAGGTAAAATGGACATGTCTTTTTCATCAGAGCTATTTTCAGGTGATGATAAAGTGCAACAGTGCCAGAAATAATTGCAAAACATCACACAGAAAAAGTGGTAAAAAATCACATACAGTACCCATATTTTCACACTTGACTCCAGGAAGACAGCAACCTCGACTTGTGTTTCAATAGTTTTTCTCTGGGGATGGTATCATCCTAAAGAGTCCCATCATTTAGGATCAGTCCCTCCAATCACAGTTAGTGATATACTGTAATTACCCAAAGCTTTCTCAACATCTGTGTCTACATGTCTGTCCTACATCTGGTACTACACATTCAGGCACCAGACGCCTGGAGGCATAAATCCATAATAAAGTTAATCCTGAGCATGGGGCATTGGAAAAAGCAGATGGAAAAATTCATCTGACTGACTTTGTGGAACAGAAATATTGTATGTAGATAGGCCATAACTTAAGGAATTAGATATTGAGGACCTGTCCTTGGGATACATCATCAAAAGATTGGGGAGGGTCTAATACAATGTAATACATTGTATAGTAGCTGTGCTTTGCATTGTAGCTCAATACCATTACCTGACTGGGACTGACCCGCACACAGGACATGTGACCAATAGTAGTGGCATCACAGACCGAGAAGAGGGCTGCAGTCTAACCTCAAGCAGCTGATCGGCAGAAGTGTCAGGAGTCAGTCACATCCAGGGCCGGTTTTAGACAAAATGTGGCCCTGGGCAAAATCAAAAGTGGGGCCCCAAATACTGTAATAATGTACTAACAACACAGTTACGTTCTGTCGATTCCGGCAATCCCTCACAGATTTACACCCCATGAAGCTCCTCACACAGTTCTTCACCCTCATGACCCCAGAATACACCACATGCCCCCTCCCCTCACAGCAATGAGTTCCCCTCACTCATGGCATCTTAGAGTGTTAAAAACCGGAAGCGCGGCATTCCTCTTAAGGCGCACTTTCCCCCAGCGGAGATTGGGGAAACCACCCTGTTCTATAAATAAGCTGCAGCCTGTACTAGGCTTCCAGGCTCATTGTTGGTATATCCCAGTTCAGGCCACTAGATGGCAGCACTGAACTGTGATATAGTGATTTCTATGCAGACTAATAAGAGCAATTTACTGATGATTGTAAGTTGTGGTCCACTTGGGGGACTTAAGAAAAAGTAAAAAAAAAAAAGTAAAAAAAGTTTTGAAAACACCTTAAAAATTAAAATCACCCCCATTCCTCCCCCCCAAAAAACACTAAATAAAATAGCATTATGGGTATCACTGCATGCGAAAACGCGAAATTCACGTTTTTTTCATCACTTTATCTCCCAAGAAAATTTAATAAAAAGTGATCAAGTCATACACACCCCAAAATGGTAGTGTCAAAAATGACAGATCGCCCCGCAAAAAATGAGCCTCCAGACATCTCCATAGAAATAACTATAAAAAAGTTATGAGGGTCAGAATATTGCGATATTTTTACGAAGTGAGTCCTAATGAACGGGTGATGCTAGGGTTGCCACTAGAGATGAGCGAGCATGCTTGTCCGAGCTTGGTGCTCGTTCGAGCATTAGGGTACTCGTAAGTGCTCGATGCTCGGATGAGCATTTCGCCATGCTCGAGGAAATGGCATCTCCTGCATTTTGAATTTTTGGCGCCTATAAACTCAGCCAATCACAAGCCAGGAGACTCTGCGGTACACCCAGCATCACGTGGGGCCCTTACATGTCGATAGCAGGGGTTGGCTGGCCAGATCAGGTGACCCTAGAATATACTAGTGACTGCCCGCGGTGCTCGGCTCAGTCGTTGCCTGGATGTCGTTAGGGACAGATCTGCTGCGTTTCAGGGAGAGTGTTAGGGCCTGGATTTAGTTCTCTGTTAGGCAGGAGTGATCTCAAAAGAACCCAACAGCCCTTCTAAGGGCTACAAGACACTTTTTTTTGTCTCCTTCTGGCTGGGCTGGCTGGCACTAGTAGTGCAGCTATCGCCATATATAACATTTTTTTTTTTATTGTTTTATCTCAGTGATACAAATCCATTTCATACAACTGTGTGGAACCATTCTGTGTGTCACAGTTCAGCTGTCCATTCACCACAAACCACAATCTGTATTTTCTGTCCAGGTGACCTATACTGTACGTCACGTAATTAAAAAAGGTCTTTTGCTCTCACTGATACAGCTACATTAGAAAAATCTGAGTGCAACATTTTTCTTGGTTGCAGTCAAAATAGCCACAGTCAGCAGGGGCTGAGTTTGCTCTCTGATATTTTCTGCACGTCACGTTAAAAAAAAATAAAAAAAAATAAAAATAAAAAAAAAATAGTTTTTTTGTTGTTTTATCTCAGTGATACAAATCCATTTCATACAGCTGTGTGGAACCATTCTGTGTGTCACATTTCAGCTGTCCATTCACCACAAATTGACTAATTCTGTACGTCACGTAATTAAAAAAGGTCTTTTGCTCTCACTGATACAGCTACATTAGAAAAATCTCTGTGCGACATTTGTCTGGGTTGCACTTAAGCAGACCAAGTCTGCCTAATCTAATAGTTTCAGTGTAATTGCTCCATACTGCACAGTACGTAATAACATACGTAATTTTGCTCTAACTTATCCACCTATATATTAACTTGTTCAGATTGAACAAGTTTGTGGGTTTCAGTACAGCAGGCCCATTTTTTTTTTAATATAATACACTTACATACAGAAAATGTTGAACCCCAGGACTAAGGGTCGAGGACGCGGGCGTGGGCATTCAATTACTGTCGTGGATTGCGGACAATGCTTCAAGTAATTTCTCCACCAGTCAGTCTTCCACGCAGTCCACCCACGTTACCCAAGGGAGCACTCCTCTGGCTCCTCCACCTCAACCCTCCCAGGAAAATTTGGAATGCGATCCGGCATACTCTGAGGAACTGTTTTCTTGACCCTTCCCAGAGTCACAAACCACTTCTCAGGTTGCTGCTGACCTCTTTCCCGATGCCCAAGTTTTCCAACTGTCGCAGTCTGTGGGTGATGACATTGTTGACTTAGTGGAAGAAGTGTGTAAAAAGGTGTCGGACGATGAGGAGACACGGTTGTCAGACAGTGGTGAAGTTGTTGTTAGGGGAGGAATTCCGAGGGGGGAGCAGACTGAGGAATCGGAGGATGACGAGGTGACTGACCCAAGCTGGGTTGATATGCCGAGTGAAGACAGTGCTTCTGAGGCGGAGGCGAGTGCTGCACCAGAACAGGTTGTAAGAGGCAGTGGTGTGGCCAGAGGGAGAAGCAGGGCCAGAGCTGGTGCATCAGCAGCAACTGTTTCACGTAGTGAAGCTCCCGTGGCGAGGCCTAGATGTTCGCAAGTCTGGAGGTTCTTTAAAGAAAGTGAGGATGACCGACGGACTGTGGTGTGCAACCTGTACCACACCAGGATCAGCAGGGGTGCCACCACTACTAGCCTAACCACCACCAGCATGCGCAGGCATATGAGTGCTAAACACCCCACTCAATGGAACCAAGGCCGTTCACCTCCTGCGGGTCCCACCACTGCTCCTTCCCCTGTGTCACTCGCTGCCTCTGCTAGTCAACCCCCTGCCCAGGACCCCGGCACGAGCGCCTCCCACCGGAAAACCACACCTTCGCCTCCACGATCGTCCACAACCTCCACCAATGTGTCCCTGCGCAGCGTTCAGCTGTCTTTACAGCAGACGCTGGAGCGCAAGAGGAAATACAGTTCCACCCACCCACATGCCCAAGCCCTCAACGTCCACATCTCCAAATTGCTGAGCCTGGAGATGCTGCCCTATAGGCTGGTAGAGACCGAGGCCTTTCGCAACCTCATGGCGGTGGCTGCCCCTCGGTATTCGATCCCCAGCCGCCACTATTTTTCCCGATGTGCCGTCCCAGCCCTACACCAGCACGTGTCACAGAACATCATCCGTGCCCTGACCAACGCTGTGCAACTGTTGCGCGACGTGCCCACAAGATGGAATTCGACATTAAACATGTTATCCAGATTTTACCAGCATCGCACAGTGATTGTTGACTGCCAGATGTCAACTTCCTCCAGAACTGGTAGACAGGTCAGTCAGATTCCTCAAGTCTACAATGAGGAGTGGACGTGGATGTCTGATATCTGCCAGGTGTTGACCAACTTTCAGGAGTCAACACAGATGGTCAGCGGCGATGCCGCCATTATCAGCCTCACTATCCCGCTGCTTTGCCTGTTGAAAAACTCACTGCTCAGCATGAAGTCGGAAGCATTGTGCTTGTCACAAGAAACGGTGGAGGAAGATACGTCGCTTGATAGCCAGAGCACCCTCCGGTCTGTTTCTCAGCTCATATTGGAGGAGGGGGATGAGGATGAGGAGGAAGAGGAGGAGAATGTCGGCGAGACAGAAGGGGGTACCAATGCTCAGTCCTTCTTAAATCTTGAGCGTGTATGGGCTGAAGAGGAGGACTTGGAGAAGGAGGAGGAGGAGGAGGAAATGGAGAGTCAGGCCAGTGAGGAGAGGGATTTCTTGCGTGTTAGGACTTTGGCGCACATGGCAGACTTCATGTTAGGCTGCCTATCCTGTGACCCTCGCGTTAGAAGCATTTTTTCAAACACCGATTACTGGGTGTTCACTCTCCTGGACCCACGGTACAAGCAGAACCTTTCCACTCTCATCCCTGTAGAGGAAAGGAGTATGAGAGTGAATCAATATCAACAGGCCCTGGTGCACAAGCTGAAACAATCCTTCCCATCTGACGCCGCTAGCGGCAGAGGGCGTGGTTCTGTGGGCCAAGTAGCAGGGAGAGGAGGCGAGCAGGCAGCTTGTCCAGCACTGGCACGGGAACGCTCTCCAAGGCCTTTGCCAGTTTTATGTCACCCCAGCAAGACACTGTCACCTGTCCCCAGTCTCGGCAGAGTAGGGGTGAGCTTTACAGAAAGATGGTGAGGGAGTACCTAGCTGACCATACCAATGTCCGGACCGATCACTCTGCTCCATACAACTACTGGGTTTCAAAGCTGGACACGTGGCCTGAACTGGCGCTGTACGCCTTGGAGGTGCTGGCCTGCCCTGCCGCTAGCGTGTTGTCAGAGCGGGTATTCAGTGCCGCTGGTGGCGTCATCACCGATAAGCGTACATGCCTGTCAACTGACAGCGCTGACAGGCTGACGCTTATTAAAATGAACAAAGCCTGGATTTCACCGGAATTCAAATCTCCTCCGGGGGAAAGCAGCTAAAGATTAACATTACTTATGTATCCGATTCCTCTTCTCTACTCCTCCTACTCCTCCTCCTCCTTGTCGTCTTTGCCTAACGCTGACCCAAAACGCAATTTTTTAGAGGGCCAACTGGCACTCTTTTGCGACAATTTTTCCAGAGGGCCCCCTACAGGCCCTCTCTCCAAACACTTTTTCCGGAGGGCCACCTACAGGCCCTCTCTCTAAACAAATTTTCCGGAGGGCCACCTACAGGCCCTCTCTCTAAACAATTTTTCCGGAGGGCCCCCTACAGGCCCTCTCTCCAAACAATTTTTCCGGAGGGCCACCTACATGCCCTCTCTCTAAACAATTTTTCCAGAGGGCCCCCTACAGGCTCTCTCTCCAAACAATTTTTCTGGAGGGCCACCTACAGGCCCTCTCTCTAAACAATTTTTCCGCAGTGTCAACTACAGACACTGTAAAACAATTTTTCAGGAGGCGCAAGTACCGACGTTTAAAAAAAAATTTTTTTTGCTGAGGGGTTGACTTTATGTACTCCGAAAATAAATTTTTCCGCAGGACCGGACCTTCTAAATTGAGGGTCTGGCTCTGGGGCGGCTGCAGGCTGGTGCCATTAGGCTGGGAAGGGCCAATAACCGTGTCCCTTCCCACCCTGGTAGTGCCAGGCTGCCGCTGCTGGTTGTATTTGGCTGGCGAAGGAAAAAAGGGGGTGACCCCACGCCATTTTTTTACAAAAATAATTAAATAATTTTTAAAAAAATGGCGTGGGGTCCCCCCCTTTTTTCCTTCGCCAGCCAGATACAACCAGCAGCAGCAGCCTGGCACTACCAGGGTGGGAAGGGACACGGTTATTGGCCCTTCCCAGCCTAATGGTACCAGCCTGCAGCCGCCCCAGAGCCAGACCCTCAATTTAGAAGGTCCGGTCCTGCGGGTAATCGGCTCTTCCCGGCACCCCTAGTGGCGGTGGGTGCCGAGGTAATAGATGTTGGGATTTGTGCTGGCCTGCCATATCGGCAAGCACTAAGCCCAGTATTAGTAATCAGGGCCATCTGTAGATAGCCGTAATTACTAAAACTGTAGTATTGTAAGAAAAAATACACACACACAAGTATAAAACATTTTATTGAAATAAACACTCCCCCAGACCCCTGTTTGACCATTTTATTAAAAAAAAAAAAAAGCTGGTCCGACGTAGTCCACCGAATCCGACGTAGTCCTCTGCATTCACGACCCTGAAAAATAGAAAACAAACACACAAACACAGACCACTTACCTCTTCCTGCACTGGGATAATACACACAGCGATGTCACTGTACGGGGATAATAAACACAGTGATGTCACCGTACAGGGATAATAAACACAGTGATGTCACAGTACAGGGATGACAAACACAGATATTTCTTTATGGTGGGCCCCAAGAATTATTTCCTCTGGTGGGCCCTAGGTACTCCAGTCTGACCCTGGTTGTCACCACCACACACGCTAGCCAAGGGGGCACTCCTCTGGCTCCTCCAGCTCAACCTCCTATCCCCCAGCCTGCCCCCCACCTACAGGCCCTCTCTCCAAACAATTTACCCAGATAGGGGACGTATTAGATTTTGAACTGATAAGAAGAATAGATTTTTTTTTGTTCTTCTTTTAATTGGCTCCTGACCTGTGATAGGCAGAGCATGGACACGTCCCCTTAGCTGCAGTAGAAAAGACACTCCCCTGGCCAGAGCAAGCTCTTTTTCCTTTTCCGTGTTCGAAAAATCCATGAAATATATGGTCCCAAGATAGGGGACGTATACAATTTTAAACTGAGAAGAATCGATACCACACATGCCCCACTAGTTCAAGCTCAATGTTGACAGCCGTACCAGTTGATGCCAAATTTTTAAGTGGGGGTTCCACCACTACCAGCCTAACCACCACCAGCATGCGCAGGTATACGAGTGCTAAACACTATGGAACCAAGGCTGTCCGTTCCCCTCATGCGGGTCCCACCACTGCTCCTTCCCTTGTGTCACTCGCTGCCCCTGCGAGTCAATCCCCAGCCCAGGACCCCGGCACGAGCGCCTCCCGCCGGAAAACCACCCCTTCGCCTCCATGATCCTCCACACTGTCCACCAATGTGTCCCTGCGCAACGTTCAGCTGTCATTACAGCAGACGTTGGAGCGCAAGCAGAAAAAAAGTTCAGCCCACCTACATGCACAAGCCCTCAACGTCCACATACAGGGCCACGCTAAATTTTTAATGTGCTCTACCTGCTACCGTCGTGTAGCTCGGTCAATGTGTAGTCGTAGCCATACAGGGCAACACTAAATTTTTCCTGTGCTCTACCTGCTACCGTTGTGTAGCTCGGTCACTCTGTAGTCACAGCCATACAGGGCCACGCTAAATTTTTTCAGTGCTCTACCTGCTACCGTCGTGTAGCTCGGTCACTCTGTAGTCACAGCCATACAGGGCGACGCTAAATTTTTTATGTGCTCTACCTGCTACCGTCTTGTAGTTCGGTCACTCTGACCGAGTCTGACCCTGGGGCCGCTCATGTACTGCCCACTTGGAGAATTGCGGGGCCTACCTCAGTCACGGTTTCTCAGACTTAGTGTGCCTCTTCCTCCAACCCCTCCTCCTCCTACTTCAAATTACCATCCGTGCTTCACCTCCTGCTACCTCAGTCTAACTCGGTCACTCACCGCCATGCTGCGTCAGGCTAAATTTTTGGGTGGCTCACCTGCTATCTCATCTAACTTGGTCACTTGTTGGTGTCACCGCCATGCTGTGTCAGGCTTATGCCTGCATCGTGTGGCTGGGGATAGGAGAGCAGTGCCAGCATGGGCATGGGTGATGGACCTTCGTTGCACCTAGTTGGGTGCTTCCCTAACATGTGATGGGCATGTGCCTTGCCCATCTTGATCTGGGTCAGCACAATTGTCTTGAGGGTCACCAGCAGGCTGTTGCCCAGAATTTGGCATAATGGTACGATTAGGCAGCCTCAGAGGCATCCATGCATGCTGCCCCTGCTGTTTCCTGTCCATTTCCGTGGTGTTTCCATCATTTTCTGATGTTTCCAGGTTTTCACCCAGCCTTCCCTAGGCAGAGCCTTGGACCCCTGCAAAAAATGCTCGAGTCTCCCATTGACTTCAATGGGGTTCGTTACTCGAAACGAGCACCCAAGCATCGGGAAAAGTTCGTCTCGAATAACGAGCACCCGAGCATTTTAGTGCTCATTCATCTCTACTAATAACTATGTATAAATATATCAGAGGTCAGTACAGAGATCTCTCCCATGATCTATTTATCCCCAGGACTTTTACTGTATCGAGGAGATATCCTCTGCATCTGGAGGAAAGAAGGTTTGTACACTAACATAGAAGAGGATTCTTTACGGTAAGAGCAGTGAGACTATGGAACTCTCTGCCTGAGGAGGTGGTGATAGTAAGTTCACTAAAAGAGTTTAAGAGGGGCCTGGATTTATTTCTGCAGGGTAACAATATTACAGGTTATAGTTGTTAGAAATGGGTCGTTGATCCAGGGAGTTATTCTGATTGCCTGATTGGAGTCGGGAAGGAATTTTTCCCCCTAAAGTGGGGAAAATTGGCTTCTACCTCACAGGGTGTTTTTTGCCTTCCTCTGGATCAACTTGTAGGATAACAGGCCGAACTTGATGGACAGATGTCTTTTTTCGGCCTTATAAACTATGTTACTATGTTACAATGGACTACATCATATTATTAATATACAGACATTAGTGCTAATTTAATTGTGGCATTACTGCGTCTACTGTAGGTAGATTTGATGACAAGTCATATAAGGGCCACATTAGCTGTCCTTAATTTGGTATAAATGCATCAGAAATAATAATAAAACATGCAACATAAACTGATGTAGTAAACTAGATTTTCTGTGTTAATGACAATCGTTAGTGCAGATTTTCAGTGCACTTTCCATATTTTAGCAGTTGGAAACGTATAATGCTGAGTATATAGTGTTCACATGGTTGTTGCAGTAGGATTATGTATTCGCTTTATCACAGTGTTACAGGTGTCCCTGTTGATGAGGTGAGTAAGGGCCAATGTAGCTTATTGTAAATCACTAACCTTATGATATTCTTTTGCTGCAGACTAATGCAAAAATGGTGCAATGTGATATTTTATATTCAGGTTAATTTCCCTCTCCATCTGCATTATTAATACGGTCAGGTGTCCTCATTTAGACAAAAATACTATCATAACTAATTTATGCTGGAGAATTTAAATTTAATATGCTTTCGACCTTTGGTTGCATTAAATATGACAGAGGTGATTTTCTTCTTAATGTGACTGCAAACATGTAGACAATGTAAATGCGAAAATCCCATAAAATCAAATGCATTCTCTGAACATACTATGCATAATTATATTGAGGTCATCACTAATGAGAATGAGAAAAGATATCATATGAATTAAAATGGAAAGTGTTATCTTTCAGTCCTGTTATTGTACTTTTTTTTTTTATAAAGAAAGATTTGACCTCACCCAGTATCCATGACTGCAGAGATTAGTAGTCTTCAGTTTGCCATAGGTGTCCTCTTTATGCTCTGGAGATGTTATCAAACCTCTACAAAGCCTTGGAGATCTTTGCAGAATGTTGTTGGATCCTGAAGACCAAGGTTATAGGTACAATATAGGAAGCTCCTATGGGTGCCATGGGGTCATTGATCGGTGGAGTCGACTCAGCCTCAATTTTTTTCACGTGAAGGTTCTTGGTTTTACGATCTTTTGTATTAGACGAACAAACAGATATATGCCACTACCCATAATAACAACCAAAATATCAGATAAAACACATATGCCAGATACAGCTCTAATTTAAATAAAACATTTATTGCACATAAGACTTTAAAATCACAAAAAGCAGGTGGGGACACAAACCAGATGTAATGAGTAATGTGGGATTAGCAACTACTGGCCATGAAAGTGCTGTCTGTCTAAAGACCTTCAAGTATGTGGCCAAGGGCTGCTTGTGTAATAACTAGGGATGCGCGAATCGACTTCGGATGAAACATTCGAAGTCGATTCACATAAAACTTCTTTCTAATACTGTACGGAGCGGGAGTATTAGAATGTATTGGCTCCGATTAGCCGAAGTTATTACTTCGCGAAGTCTCGTGAGACTTCATGTAATAACTTCATAGATTCATTTTTACTGTAAAAAAACATTTTCCAAACTCGGGTTCGGTTTCAAGTGGTTCCCTGGGAAATGTTTCTTTACAGTAAAAATGAATAGAGAAAAGTAAAAAAAAACAACTAATAACTTCTGCTCATCGGAGCCAATACATTCTTATGCTGTACAGAGCTCCCGCTCCGTACAGTATTAGAACAAAGTTTTATGCGAATTGACTTCGGATGTTTCATTCAAAGTCGATTCGCTCATCCCTAGTAATAAGAGCCAAATCTACAAAGACTGTAATCATCTCTGAATGCTATACTGTTCGGGGTAGACATAAAAATAGAGTAGGAATGCCTGTGCCTCAACCACTTCATGTTCCTACATGCTTCTTTCCACCTTCTGCTTCTTCTGGAAATTTTGTTTCAAGAACCTCTTTAAGGTTAACAAATAAGGAAGAGGTTATCCGGTGAAGTGATTAGGATGTGCTTTTATCGCACAAGTGATAGAAAGGGAAGGATCGATATATACCACTTATGAAGAATGGTGGTATTGGAAGTAGTGGTGGAAGTAACTGTTTTAGTGAAGCTGTGTCGACACAAAAAATAATAAAAGGGTTATTCTAAGTCAAAAAGGTGTGGACTAATGCACACCATTTGTCAGCAGTTTTGTACCTACAGTATGAAACTGACTGTGCACTTGGCAGCTGAAGGCATCTGTGTTGGTCCAATGTTCATAAGTGCCCGCATTGCTGAGAAAAATGATGACCAATACAGATGCCTTCAGCTGTCAGCTTCATAGGTCAGCTTCAAATCTGCTGATAGATGCCCTTTATGGAAATGTTCTCTTACATTTACTTTTAGAAATGCAACAATAAGTCCAGCTCATCTCCACGTAAAATGGACTATCATAGAAGTATGGGTGGCTTGAAGAAGCTTGGTGATATGTACTGTAGAACAACAAATCCCAGCGCAACGATGAGAACCAGTAAAATGTCCACTTTATTGTCCAAAAGTTAAAAAGATTCCAGCATGAAACACGGCATGACTAGTAGCTATGCAGTTCTGATTAATCAGTCCTTCTTCAAGGCTTACTACTAAAAACTAAAATACCCCCACCGCTCACCTGGTTGGGGAACTCCCCCTTTTGCAGTAACTATTTCAACCCCAGATGAATGGCGTGTATGATATATCCCAAATGTAGCAAAAAATTATCACAATATAGATCATACACCATAAATGGGCTGAAGCAACTCATATCATGGATATAATGGGCAGATTCATATACCACCCATAGGCAGCCTTATATAAAACAGACTATATGCACTTTTTAATAGCACAATATAAGATTGTACTTTTGTTCCCAACAAAAAAATCCAATATGACTCTCTGTTTAGTAATTTTCCGCTGTGATCGCCACCCATCACTGGCTTAATGACCTTTTCTATGCCTGAAAAAATGAAAGTGGAAATTTGCCCTGCATGGAAGTCCCTAAAGTGTTTTGAAAGCATGGACACATTTGTAACATTTAGGTTTGTAATATCCATTAGATGTTTATTTATATGCTTTCTTAATATAAGTCATACAGACCACATAGTATATTTTGCATTCGCTACATGATGCAAAATAAGCAACATATTTTGCAATGCAATTAACATTTAAAAGGTTTTCCAAGATTGAAATACTGATGACCTATACTCTGGATAGGTCATCGATATGTGATAGGTGGGGGTCCCCCGATGATCAGATGTTCGAGAAGGCAGCAGCACTCGCAGTAGCCAGGCCCGTAACGATACGTTCATCAGTCACGTGGCCTAGTAGCAGCTCAGCCACATAGAAGTGAATGGGACTGAGCTGCGATACCAAGCACTGCCACTATACAATATATGGCGCTGTGCTTGGTAAGTACAGAGAAGACCGCTGCACTCACAGGAGCACTGGTACCTCAAACAGCTGATCGGTGGGGGTCCCGGGTATCAGACCCTCACTGATCATATACTGATGACCTATCCTGAGGAAAAGTCATCAGTATTAAAATCTCAGAAAACCCTTTTAACTATGTATTATGTATTCTTGATCATTTGTAGCTTGTAAAAGCATGTAGTGACATGCCCCATGCTTGTGATCATGCCTATAACTACCACGGTTAGACACTCCACATGTTATGTGTGTTTTTTTTTTAATAAATAAATTCAACAGCATTAAAGATTCTGTACTTGGGGGGGGGGGCACGCGTGCAGTGCATACGTGCCATCTCCCTCCCTCCGTCCCCCCGTACAGCTGATCGGTGAGTGTGTTGGGTGTCGGACCCCTGACGATAGGTCATCAATATTAAAAAGCCTGGACAATCCCTTTAATCCTAGAGTGTGTGCATTCCGCGCTACCATTCTCACCTCTGAGGCCAACACATCAGATACTATAGGATCCTGCAGTAATACTGGAATATATTTCCTTAGAACTTTTTTAAACCTGATTGTACTGTCAACTAAAATTAGTGAGAAAAGTCACCTGCTGTGATTGATCTTTAGAACAAAATGCAGTGCAGTGTGAAATATGTTGTTTATTTAATTACTTTGTGGGCTGTATTACTGAAACTTTAAAAAAGAAAGCATATCAATAAACATCTCACAAGTGTTACAAACCTAAATGTTAGAAATGTATCCATGCTTTCAAAACACATTGCATAATTAGATCATGCTATAAGACATATGTCCACTGAGGAGTGAGGGGAGGAATAGGACTCCCCAGCTTCTTTGACATAATTTGCAATAATCATAATATTTCCAGGTCAATCTTGATTTTTTGAGTCAAGTACTGAAAAAAACAATAGTTAACAATGTCCAGATGCTGTACCAGCACCTTTCTAATTAGAATACAACTACAGCAGTATTATCTACATAATGCTAGGCACCACCTTAAACCCTTCCTTAAAGGGGTTGTGCAAGAATTAGCTTGGTACCCCCTCCCCACTTGGTCGGACCTGCTTGCTAGTGCTGGCTTCCCTCTCCTTCTCCTCCTGGCTTGCAATGCTCTGCTGGGCTCCCACACTGTAAACATCCGGTATTTCCATCACAGACAATGGAGAAATATTGATAGGATATGCCTCCATTGTCTGATAGAGGTGAGACCTGCACCTCTTGTAAACCCAGCTGGCAATAACTGACTCTTCTCAGATAGATTTCACTCTTTTCAAGACCTGTGTTGTAATGATTATGATGCTGGTTCTTAGCAACCATTTATTTTTAGCTCATGAGTGACACACCGCTAAAATCAGTGCATCTGTTACTACTTTATGCTGTCCTCGGTGAGTTTAGGATAAAATTGATGACAGGTTCCCTTTAAAGGGAACCTGTCATCAATTTTATGCTGCCTATAATAATGGCAGCATGAAGGCATAAAGTAGAGTCAGGTGAGTTGATTTCAGCGGTCTGTCATTTAAAAGTTAAAAGTAAGTGGGTGCCGAGAACCAACATCACAATCATTGCAGACTGAGCCTGGAAAGAGTCACGGTTATTCATGAATTCCTGCTCTCCCTGCCCACCTGCTGATGACTGACAGGTTTGTACCTAGTTTTCTCCCTTTCTCTCTAGGAGAGAACTGCCAACCACCAGCAGATGGGCAGGGAGAGCAGGAGATTATGAATAACCATGACTCTTCTCAGGTAGATTTGACTCTTTTCAAGGCCGGGGCTGTAATGCTTATGATGCTTGTTCTCAGCATCCACTTACTTTTAGCTCATGAGTGACACACCGCTGAAATCAGCATTTCTGTCATAATTTTATGATGCTCTCAGTGAGGTCAGCATAAAGTTGATGACAGCTCCCCTTTAAGAACTTTTCCGAGATCCTGAGCTCTGGTAAAACAGTTAGGTGGTTAAGCCATAGCTGTCAAAATTTCACAAGGTCAAAAGAAACACTTCTTATATATACACATTCTTTAATATTTTTCATTTACCATATAGCTATCAATCTTGAAATAATATACAATTATGGTGATAATATGCCCATAGGCTTACTAAAATACTGTATCGTAGTCCATTTTTTAATGAACATCTATGGATCAGTTCCAAAAGAGGCATTTTAGCGAGAAAAGCAGGATAGAGTGAGAAGCCACCATACCTGTATCTTACAATCATGTTTTATTCACTATAATATCTTTGAAAAGCACTGATTGAAGTATAAAATCTAGAGATGTGGAGATGTAAGCAGCTGCTGCATTAGCTTGTTTTGAGCAGGCAATGACTATGCAGCATTGTTATCTAAAGTGTTATGTCTGATATTGCTTTGCAAAGTGTGAATTCATCAAATTAATTACACTAATAGGTCTTCGAACGCATCCTGTAGCATTTTACAAGCACTCCCAGACTCGACATGCTCTATACACTGTGTAAATTTACATTTACATTTTGGTAATGAAGGTGTTGTTACATATGACTTAAAGGGAGTCTGTCACCACGATTTTGACTATTAAGTTATTTATAGCACTGGATTCAGCTGACTATAAGCATCTCCAAAACGTTATTGTTATAGGGCATAAATGAAGATCTGATGTTAAAAATACCTTTTTTATCAACTGTCAATCTCTTTCTTAAGGAGCCCAAGGGGATGTGCCAGCGATGTTGGAGCCCGGGCACGGCGATTCAGTTGGAGCCCAGGACCGCCCACCTCATTAATATTCACTTCACTGCTTGAAGCAGTGAAGCTCCGGCACGGCTGTAATCCCGCGCAGGCGCAGTACATCCTGTGAAGCTGTAGCCGGCAGACCGCACGGCGCAGACCACTTAATGTACTGCGCCTGCGCGGGATTACAGCCGTGCCGGAGCTTCACTGCTTCAAGCAGTGAAGTGAATATTAATGAGGTGGGCGGTCCTGGGCTCCAACTGAATCGCCGTGCCCGGGCTCCAACATCGCTGGCACATCCCCTTGGGCTCCTTAAGAAAGAGATTGACAGTTGATAAAAAAGGTATTTTTAACATCAGATCTTCATTTATGCCCTATAACAATAACGTTTTGGAGATGCTTATAGTCAGCTGAATCCAGTGCTATAAATAACTTAATAGTCAAAATCGTGGTGACAGAATCCCTTTAATGACCGTGGAGGAGACCAGCGATTTCTTTGATATACTGGATGTTTGTTTTCTGTGTCTCCTCATATGACTGCTTAGAAATCTGGATATACGGGAGATCATTATTCTGAATGCTAAGTATGCCGGAGTATTTTCCATTTCTAGAATAGAGACTTGATTTGGTGTTTACTAGAGATGAGCGAACATGCTCGTCCGAGCTTGGTGCTCGTTCGAGCATTAGGGTACTCGTAACTGCTCGATGCTCGGACGAGTATCTCGCCATGCTCGAGGAAATGGCAACTTCCGCATCGTGCTTTTTTGGCGCCTAAAAACACAGCCAATCACAAGCCAGGAGACTCTACAGTACACCCAGCATCACGTGGGGCCCTTACATGTCGATAGCAGGGGTTGGCTGGCCTGATCAGGTGACCCTGGAATATACTACCGATTGGCCGCGGCGCTCGGCTCAGATGCCGTCTGGATGCCGTTAGGGATAGAGCTGCTGCCTTTCAGGGACAGTGTTAGGGCCTGCATTTAGTTGTCTGTTAGGCAGGGATCACCCACAAAGAACCCAACAGCCCTTCTAAGGGCTAGAAGACATTTTATTTTTTTTTTTTGTCACTTGGCTGGCTGGCACTAGTAGTGCAGCTATCGCCATATCTAACCCTGTTTTTTTTTTTTTGTTCTATCTCAGTGATACAAATCCATTGCACACAGCACTGTGGAACCATTCTGTGTGTCACAGTTCAGCACTGACTCACTCCAATCCATATATACTGTCCAGTTCTACCATATTTCCTGCACGTCACGTTCCCAAAAAAACAAAATATAAAAAAAAAAAAATTATTTTTTCAGTTGTTTTAGCTCAGTGATGCAAATCCATTTTACTCAGCTTTGTGTAACCTTTCTGTGTGTCACAGTTCAGCACATTCGCTCCCATCCGTATATACTGTCCAGGTGACACTTTCTGTACGTCACACAATATAACCAAGTCATTTGCTACCAATATCATCTACCGCTTGATCCAGAAAACTCTCTGTGCGACATTTCTCTGGGTCGCAGACTAAATAGCCACCGTTAACAGGGTGTCAGTCAGTCCTACCATAGTTCCTGCACGTTACGTTCCCAAAAAAACAAAATTGTAAAAAAAATATAAAAAAACAAATATAAAAAAAAAAATATTTTTTCAGTTGTTTTAGCTCAGTGATACAAATCCATTTTACTCAGCTTTGTGTAACCTTTCTGTGCAGAGGCGTTGCTAGGGTCTCAAAAGATCCGGGGCCCAAGCCCCAATGAATATGGCCCTCAGTCACACCCCCCGGCATAAAAACCCCCACAGTCACCCCCCCAGCCGGGGCCGGTTTTAGATAAAATGTGGCTCTGGGCAAAATCAAAAGTGGGGCCAAAAATTTTGTAATAATGCGCTAACAACACAGTTACTGTATTTTTCACTTTATAAGACGCACCACAGATTTTAGAGTAGATTTTAGTAGTAAAAAATATTTTTCATCAGACCTCAGATCACCTTTTCCGACCCCATCAGACCTCAGATCAGCCCACTCAGCCCCCATCAGACCTCAGATCAGCCCACTCAACCCCCATCAGACCGCAGATCAGCCCACTCAGCCCCATCAGACCTTAAATCAGCCCACTCAGCCCCCATCAGACCTTAAATCAGCCCCCATCAGACCTCAGATCAGCCCCCATCAGACCTCAGATCAGCCCACTCAGCCCCCATCAGACCTTAAATCAGCCCACTCAGCCCCCATCAGACCTCAAATCAGCCCACTCAACCCCCATATGCAGCGTCAGGTCATTGTGCGCATACTACGTCCTGACGCGGGATTTCTCTTCAGGCGCGCTTTCCACCAGCGAAGATTGGTGAAAGCACCCTGTTCTGTAAATAAGCCTCAGCCTGTACCAGGCTTCCAGGTTCATTGTTAGTATATCCCAGTTCAGGCCACTAGGTGGCAGCAGTGAACTGTGATATAATGATTTCAATACAGACTAATGGAGCAATTTACATCTGATGATTGTAAGTTGTGGTCCACTTAGGGGACTTAAAAAGTAAAAAAATAAAAAAAAAGTTTTGAAAATATTTAAAAAAAACGTAAAATCACCCCATTCTCCACACAAAAAAAAGAACAAAATGGCATTATAGGCATGCAAAAACACCCATACTTTTAAAATATTGAAAAAAGTTCGCCTATATGGTGTAACAGAACACTATCTCCCAAGAAAATTGAATAAAAAGTAATAAACACACCCCAAAATGACAGGCTGTTATTTAGCCTTTATTTTCAAAATTTCCTGTGGAGATTTGAACTCACAACCTACTACATTACAGGCAAGTACCTTAACCACTGGGCTATTGAGCTCAGTGTTAAGGCAATGGCGAAAAACCTCATAGAGGTTTCTCTGATATTGAAAAACTTCTATGAGGTTTTTCATCATTTGCTTAACACTGAGCTCCATAGCCAAGTGGTTAAGGTACTTGCCTGTAATGTAGAAGGTTGTGAATTCAAATCCCCACATGAGTATTTTAAAATTAGAGTCTAAACTAGACTTATAAAATATACAGAGTGTTCCCAAGCATAGTGGGAATACCCCTTTCACATTGATAACACTAACTCCATATATGGACATAGCCATCTATGGAGTCAAAGCAGGGACTCCTAACCTGGGAAATTCCCCACTCTGGAGTCCCGACTGAAGCAGGGGGTTCAGTCTTAGAGGATCGGGTTGCACTGCAGCTGTCTCCACCAGTCCCGAGGTTCGGGGCAGTGGTAGATTGATTCGGGGCCCTGGCCCCGGATAAAAAGCCCTAGCGACGCCCCTGTTTCTGTGTGTCACAGTTCAGCACATTCGCTCCCATCCGTATATACTGTCCAGGTGACACTTTCTGTACGTCACACAATACAACCAAGTCATTTGCTACCGATATCATCTACCGCTTGATCCAGAAAACTCTCTGTGCGACATTTCTCTGGGTCGCAGACTAAATAGCCACCGTTAACAGGGTGTCAGTCAGTCCTACCATAGTTCCTGCACGTTACGTTCCCAAAAAAACAAAATATAAAAAAAAAATTATTATTTCAGTTGTTTTAGCTCAGTGATACAAATCCATTTTACTCAGCTGTGTGTAACCTTTCTGTGTGTCACAGTTCAGCACACTCGCTCCCATCCGTATATACTGTCCAGGTGACACTTTCTGTACGTCACTTAATTCTACCAGACTGAACAAGTTTGTGGGTTTCAGTACACCAGGCCCGTTTAATTTTTTTTTTATATCATACACTTATATACAAACAATGTTGAACCCCAGGGCTAAGGGTTGAGGACGAGAGCGTGGGCGTGGGCATTCAATTACTGCAGGGGGCAGAGGCCGTGTTCCTGGGCAGGGTGAGACAGTACCTGCTGATGAGGGAGCTGTGGAACGCCGCAGAGTTACACTCCCTAGCTTAATGTCTCAACTTACAGGGACACGTGGTAGAGGACTGTTGAAACCACAACAGTGCGAACAGCTGATCTCGTGGATTGCGTACAATGCTTCAAGTAATTTGTCCACCAGTCAGTCTTCCACGCAATCCACCCACGTTACCCAAGGGAGCACTCCTCTGGCTCCTCCACCTCAACCTCCTTCCCCCCAGTCTGCCCCCTCCCAGGAAAATTTGGAATGTGATCCGGCATACTCTCAGGAAATGTTTTCTGGACCCTTCCCAGAGTCACAAACCACTTCTCAGGTTGCTGCTGACCTCGTTCCCGATGCCCAAGTTTTCCAACTGTCGCAGTCTGTGGGTGATGATGATGACAATGTTGAGTTAGTGGAAGAAGTTTGTAAAGAGGTGTCAGACGTTGAGGAGACACGGTTGTCAGACAGTGGTGAAGTTGTTGTTAGGGGAGGAATTCCGAGGGGGGAGCAGACTGAGGAATCGGAGGATGACGAGGTGACTGACCCAAGCTGGGTTGATATGTCGAGTGAAGACAGTGCTTCTGAGGCGGAGGCGAGTGCTGCACCAGAAAGGTTGTAAGAGGCAGTGGTGTGGCCAGAGGGAGAAGCAGGGCCAGAGTTGGTGCATCAGCAGCAACTGTTTCACGTAGTGAAGCTCCCGTGGCGAGGCCTAGATGTTCGCAAGTCTGGAGGTTCTTTAAAGAAAGTGAGGATGACCGACGGACTGTGGTGTGCAACCTGTGCCACACCAGGATCAGCAGGGGTGCCACCACTACTAGCCTAACCACCACCAGCATGCGCAGGCATATGAGTGCTAAACACCCCACTCAATGGAACCAAGGCCGTTCACCACCTCCTGCGGGTCCCACCACTGCTCCTTCCCCTGTGTCACTCGCTGCCTCTGCTAGTCAACCCCCTGCGTCACTCGCTGCCTCTGCTAGTCAACCCCCTGCCCAGGACCCCGGCACGAGCGCCTCCAGCCGGAAAACCACACCTTCGCCTCAACGATCCTCCACAGTGTCCACCAATGTGTCCCAGCGCAGCATTCAGCTGTCTTTACAGCAGACGCTGGAGAGCAAGAGGAAATACAGTTCCACCCACCCACATGCCAAAGCCCTCAACGTCCACATCTCCAAATTGCTTAGCCTGGAGATGCTGCCCTATAGGCTGGTAGAGACCGAGGCCTTTCGCAATCTCATGGCGGTGGCTGCCCCTCGGTATTCCGTCCCCAGCCGCCACTATTTTTCCCGATGTGCCGTCCCAGCCCTACACCAGCACGTGTCGGAGAACATCATCCGTGCCCTGACCAACGCTGTTTCTGAGAAGGTCCACCTAACCACGGACACGTGGACAAGTGCTGCCGGGCAGGGACACTATATCTCACTGACGGCACATTGGGTTAACTTGGTGGAGGCTGGGACCGAGAATGACCCTGGGGCCGCTCATGTACTGCCCACACCGAGGATTGCGGGGCCTACCTCGGTCACGGTCTCTCAGACGTACTATGCCTCCTCCTCCTCCGACCCCTCCTCCTCCACCGAATTACCATCCGTGGGCACGGCGCCTTCAGTCGGTAGCTCTAGGCGCAGCAGCAGTGCCGTGGGTAAGCGCCAGCAGGCGGTGCTCAAACTGCTGAGCTTAGGTGACAAAAGGCACACCGCCCAAGAGCTGTTACAGGGCATCACGGCGCAGACCGATGTGTGGCTGGCACCGCTGAACCTCAAGCCAGGCATGGTTGTGTGTGTGACAACGGGCGTAACCTGGTGGTGGCTCTGCAACTCGGCAGACTGACACATGTGCCATGCCTGGCCCACGTGTTCAATCTAATAGTTCAGCGGTTCCTCAAGACATACCCCAATCTGTCTGATTTGCTCACCAAGGTGCGCCGCATCTGTGCGCATTTCCGCAAGTCGAGCACAGATGCTGCCACTCTCAGGGCAGCACAGCGCCGCCTACAACTGCCCGCTCACCGACTGTTGTGCGACGTGCCCACGAGATGGAATTCCACATTAAACATGTTATCCAGAGTTTACCAGCAGCGCAGAGCTATTGTAGACTGCCAGATGTCATCTTCCACCAGAACTGGTAGTCAGGTCTCTCAGATTCCTCAAGTCCACAATGAGGAGTGGACGTGGATGTCTGATATCTGCCAGGTGTTGAGCAACTTTGAGGAGTCAACACAGATGGTCAGCGGCGATGCCGCCATTATCAGCCTCACCATCCCGCTGCTTTGCCTGTTGAAAAACTCACTGCTCAGCATCAAGTCGGATGCTTTGCGCTTGTCACAAGAGACGGTGGAGGAAGATACGTCGCTTGATAGCCAGAGCACCCTCCGGTCTGTTTCTCAGCGCCTATCGGAGGAGGGGGATGAGGATGAGGAGGAAGAGGAGGAGAATGTCGGCGAGACAGTAGAGGGTACCAGTGCTCAGTCCTTAACTCTTGAGCGTGTATGGGCTGAAGAGGAGGACTTGGAGGAGGAGGAGGAGGAAATGGAGAGTCAGGTCAGTGAGGAGAGGGAATTCTTGCGTGTTGGGACTCTGGCGCACATGGCAGACTTCATGTTAGGCTGCCTATCCCGTGACCCTCGCGTTAGAAGAATTTTTTCCAACACCGATTACTGGGTGTTCACTCTCCTGGACCCACGGTACAAGCAGAACCTTTCCACTCTCATCCCTGCAGAGGAAAGGAGTATGAGAGTGAATAGGTATCAACAGGCCCTGGTGCACAAGCTGAAACAATTCTTCCCATCTGACTCCGCTAGCGGCAGAGGGCATGGTTCTGTGGGCCAAGTAGCGGGGGAGAGGAGGCGAGCAGGCAGCTTGTCCAGCACTGGCAGGGGAACGCTCTCCAAGGCCTTTGCCAGTTTTATGTCACCCCAGCAAGACACTGTCACCTGTCCCCAGTCTAGGCAGAGTAGGGGGGAGCTGTACAGAAAGATGGTGAGGGAGTACCTAGCTGACCATACCAACGTCCGGTAGCGATCACTCTGCTCCATACAACTACTGGGTTTCAAAGCTGGACACGTGGCCTGAACTGGCGCTGTACGCCTTGGAGGTGCTGGCCTGCCCTGCCGCTAGCGTGCTGTCAGAGCGGGTATTCAGTGCAGCTGGTGGCTTCATCACCAATAAGCGTACACGCCTGTCAACTGACAGCGCTGACAGGCTGACGCTTATTAAAATGAACAAAGCCTGGATTTCACCGGAATTCAAATCTCCTCCGGGGGAAAGCAGCTAAAGATTTAAATAACTTATGTATCCGATTCCTCTTCTCTACTCCTCTTCTCTACTCCTCCTCCTCCTCCTCCATATCGTCTTTGCCTAATGCTGACCCAAAAAACGCCATTTTTTAGAGGTCCAACTGGCACTCTTTTAGCACAATTTTTCAGGAGGGCCCCGTACAGGCCCTCTCTTCAAACAATTTTTCAGGAGGGCCCCCTACAGGCCCTCTATTCAAACAATTTTTCCAGAGGTCCACCTACAGGCCCTCTCTTCAAACAATTTTTCAGGAGGGCCCCCTACAGGCCCTCTCTTCAAACAATTTTTCAGGAGGGCTCCCTACAGGCCCTCTATTCAAACAGTTTTTCCAGAGGTCCACCTACAGGCCCCCTCTTCAAACAATTTTTCAGGAGGGCCCCCTACAGCCCCTCTATTCAAACAATTTTTCCAGAGGTCCACCTACAGGCCCTCTCTTCAAACAATTTTTCAGGAGGGCCCCCTATAGGCCCTCTATTCAAACAATTTTTCCAGAGGTCCACCTACAGGCCCTCTCTTCAAACAATTTTTCAGGAGGGCCCCCTACAGGCCCTCTATTCAAACAATTTTTCCAGAGGTCCACCTATAGGCCCTCTGTCCAAACAATTTTAACGGAGGTCCACCTACAGGCCCTCTCTCTCTCCAAACAATTGTTCCGGAGGTCCACCTACAGGCCCTCTCTTCAAACAATTTTTCAGGAGGGCCCCCTACAGGCCCTCTATTCAAACAATTTTTCCAGAGGTCCACCTATAGGCCCTCTGTCCAAACAATTTTAACGGAGGTCCACCTACAGGCCCTCTCTCTCTCCAAACAATTGTTCCGGAGGTCCACCTACAGGCCCTCTCTCCAAACAATTTTTCCGGAGGTCCACCTATAGGCCCTCTCTCCAAACAATTGACGTCTTTTTCCTATCTTTCTCTCTCTCCAAACTATTTTTCCGGATAGCTGCCATATAGGTATTAAACTGAGAAGAATACGGAGAACACATGCTACACTTGATCAAGTTCATAATTTACGACTGTACCGGTTAAAGCAACAGTTTTCCCAAATCCAGTCCGGCTGTTGTCACCACCACACACGCTAGCCCAGGGGGCACTCCTCTGGCTCTTCCAGCGAAACCTCCTTCCCCCCAGCCTGCCCCTCACCTACAGGCCCTCTCTCCAAACAATTGACGTCTTTTTCCTATCTTTCTCTCTCTCCAAACTATTTTTACGGATAGCTGCCATATACGGTATTAAACTGAGAAGAATACGGAGAACACATGCTACACTTGATCAAGTTCATAATTTACGACTGTACCGGTTAAAGCAACAGTTTTCCCAAATCCAGTCCGGCTGTTGTCACCACCACACACGCTAGCCCAGGGGGCACTCCTCTGGCTCTTCCAGCGAAACCTCCTTCCCCCAGCCTGCCCCCCACCTACAGGCCCTCTCTCCAAACAATTGACGTCTTTTTCCTATCTTTCTCTCTCTCCAAACTATTTTTCCGGATAGCTGCCATATACGGTATTAAACTGAGAAGAATACAGAGAACACATGCTACACTTGATCAAGTTCATAATTTACGACTGTACCGGTTGATGCAACAGTTTTCAAAAATCCATTCTGGCTGTTGTCACCACCACACACGCTAGCCCAGGGGACACTCCTCTGGCTCTTCCAGCGAAACCTCCTTGCCCCAGCCTGTCCCCCCCCCACCTACAGGCCCACTCTACAAACAATTTAGCCAGATAGGGGACGTATCAGAAGTTGCACTCATGTTTGTTTTTGTTCTTCTTTTATCTGCCTCCTGACCTGTGATAGGCAGAGCATGGACACGTCCCCTTAGCTGCAGTGGGAAAAACACTCCCCTGGCCAGAGCAAGCTCTTTTTCCGTTTTCCGTGTTCGAAAAATCCATTAAATATAGGGTCCCAAGATAGGGGACGTATACGGTATTAAACTGAGAAGAATCGATACTGCACCGTCTGATGCTAGAGCATTTCCAAATGCATTCCGGCTGTTGTCACCACCACACACGCTAGCCCAGGGGGCACTCCTCTGGCTCTTCCAGCGAAACCTCCTTGCCCCAGCCTGCCCCCCCCGCCTACAGGCCCACTCTACAAACAATTTAGCCGGATAGGGGACGTATCAGAAGTTGCACTCATGTTTGTTTTTGTTCTTCTTTTATCTGCCTCCTGACCTGTGATAGGCAGAGCATGGACACGTCCCCTTAGCTGCAGTGGGAAAAACACTCCCCTGGCCAGAGCAAGCTCTTTTTCCGTTTTCCGTGTTCAAAAAATCCATTAAATATAGGGTCCCAAGATAGGGGACATATACGGTATTAAACTGAGAAGAATCGATACCATACAGGTTAAAGCAACAGTTTTCCCAAATCCAGTCCGGCTCTTCCAGCAAAACTTGCTTCCCCCCCACATGCCCTCTCTCCAAACAATTTTCCCAGGTAGGGGGATGTATTAGATATTGTACTGATTTTGAATTGCCTCCTGCGATAGATGGGAATCGAACCCGCATCAACTGCTTGGGAAGTAGCTATGCTCACCACTATACCACCAGCAGGCACAGCAACTGATAAGAACAGATACTAAACTTGATTTTAGCTGCAGTGACAGCATGAGTAGTGGTGTCACCTGCAGGCGGTGATGGACCTTCGTTGCACCTAGTTGGGTGCTTCCCTAACATGTGATGGGCATGTGCCTCGCCTTTCTTGGTCTGGGTGAGCACAATTGCCATGAGGGTAACCACCAGGCTGTTGCCTGAGAATTTGGGGTAATGGTGGGATTAGGCAGCCTCAGAGGCATCCATGCATGCTGCCCCTGCTGTTTCCTGTCCATTTCCGTGGTGTTTCCATCATTTTCTGATGTTTACAGGTTTTCACCCAGCCTTCCCTAGGCAGAGCCTTGGTTTCCCGCAAAAATGCTCGAGTCTCCCATTGACTTCAATGGGGTTTGTTATTCGAAACGAGCACCCGAGCATCGGGAAAAGTTCGACTCGAATAACGAGCACCCGAGCATTTTAGTGCTCGCTCATCTCTAGTGTTTACCTATCTGAAACCTGAGCATTTTTTTCCTTCTGGCCGTGGTTGAGATATGTAATTATAAGGAGTTCCTTGGTGGACACCTAAATGTTTCATCTACACGTATTGATTGGGACTAGACTGGGCCTCAATTATTCAGCTTTGACATACCATCTGTGTGCTACAAACTACTATTCCCAATGCATTTGCTCTGTAAGTACATTTTCTACTGTCTCAGTGCAAGCCAACGCTCAGGGTGGCTTCCCACGTAGCTGCAGAAGCACAAGAAGATGCATAGCTGGGGACATCACCCTTACTCTTTTAGTACTACTGTCTTCAAAACAAATGGGTACTTTAATTTACAGTTATTTCAGATTTAGGTTTATTTTTTTAAATCTAAGTTAACTCTGGTGTCCTAGTCCTGAAAATACCTGAAGCACATTGCTGATAAATCCATTTTATTGCTTGTAGCTAAAGTCTTCCACACTGTGCACCAGCATCCTCTGTCAAGAGAAAACAGCAGAACAGCATTCAGTGGTGAAGTACCACACGGAATTTCAGTGCAAAATTTATGACTGCTTACAGAACAGTACATAAAGCAGCATGGAATATATATTAAATGTCTCCCCTTGGTTGCTCAGTTTTAGGTTTGTTACCTCAGTACGGGCCTATTTGTTATAGTTCTCTAATACTGTATAAATAAAGTTATTTGAAATTGACACTAATGCTGAGTCTAATTGGAATACATTTAGGCCATTTTCACATGTTACTGTAGCACACTGAGGATCGCAAGTCTTGATAAATTTTTCCCAATGTGTACATTTGCAGTACCCCTAATGTTGGGATATGTGCAATTTTTTGTTATGTTTTGTTATGTAATGGAAGTACACCAGCATGACAAGGTATGGGTGGTAGGGGCAGGGATAACCACTCTATTCCTCCCCTCTTGGTAGGAGTGGACAGGTCCTGCTTCCTGTCAGAAGGGGAAGTCTGCTGTAAGGAAGGAGGAAGCACATCCAATTGCTCCTTCTCCAAGGGTCTTAGGAACCTGCTTTAGATCCAGCTCTCCTGTGAGAGTGCAATAATACAGATCTTTGATATCTTCAAAGCCCCAATGTTTAGAGACAGCAGAGTGACCAGCAACACAGCTATCCAGACCTTGCTGCAGGTGATGGACTATGGCTCAGACACCCATCACCTAGATTCTAACCAGGCCAGACCAACTGAAAGTGTGCATTACACAGTGGACACCTATATCCACAAGTGCCAGCTTACAGCTGTTAGCCAGTAGTTCAAGGGAGAGTCATGTATAAGATAACACATAAGAGGTGCCATTAACTACCACATTGCCAGCCACCATACTTCATCATCTGCTGTATGTACCATAAGTTATATTTTGCACTGAGTAAAGAGAAACTTTTATGCTTTTACTTCTGGACTGAGTCTTTATATCACCTTTCCACTGCTGCAATTCCCAGGGAACAATGGTGTGAGGGAATACACCACAACACAACATCTTATCAGGGCCACTACCACTCCCATTCTCTGCACTTGCTCCACAGGGGCATATGTTGCACCTCATTTCTTGCAATATATATTGCCTTTTACGTAATGTGACCCAATGTGTGTTTTAAACAGGGCAGTTCTGTAGTAGGGATATCTATCTGATCCTTATGGAGATCTCTTGGAGTGTTTTTTATGTGTTTTCAAATCTGGATTATTTTATGAAGTGTATTATACATTTTCCTGAATACTGGTTGTGTATCATTGTTTACATGTGCCTATTAGGTTCTAGTCTAAATAATTAAAGGGGTTCTCAAGTCTGGTGGGATAGTGTGGGTTGCAGCACCTGGGGCAAGCCAAGTATTGTGCACCCTAACCCGTAGACATTCCTCTTTTACACAGGCAGAGCTGATCAGGGTCTGCTAAAACCCAGCAGCTCTGCCCCAGAGACACCCAGTGCTCACTGAGTGAATGGTATGCACTGAGCAAAGGAGAATGCAGAAGTGGTAACAAACAGCCCTTGGTCATTATGAAGTTACTAGTACTAGTAGTACTAGTTATATTCCCATGGGTCTGCTGTGCAGACACCATTTAAGGTTCTACAGCAATAATATGTCATTATGAGGGTAGTCCAATTCCATATTTAACACCCCCCCTCCCCCTGCTTCACTCCGTAAAATTCCTCTTGAATCAAACAAAAAGCCTCACTTCATGGCCACTAGGAGCGCTACAAAACTGTGGCCATCCTATGAGAGAGTCTCTTCAGGGCATGTGCACCCCGTGCCAGATCTGATCCAGTCTGCACAAAGTGTGGGCCATGCACTGACTCATTCACTGACTGGAGATGGCAGGATGTGCAAAGTATACTCTCTGCAGAACAGGGAATGGCATTGTATGTTTCTAGCTGGCCAGGCGGCCTTTTGCAGTTTGGCTCCGCAGGCAACGCCCCCCCCCCCACACACACTATGCTACTGCTTCGGTCTATAGATATTGATGACCTATCCTTAGGACAGGTCATTAATATCAGGTCAGATATTATGTTCTGCTGAAGCACCAGTACCTAACAGTGTATGGAATGGAACCTGAAGTTTCATATACTGTGTAGTTTCTGGCACCAAAGTACTGAACCTAAGCTCTCATTCACTTGAATGGGAGCTGAGCAGCAGTACACCAGCACAGCCACTACACAGTGTATGAAGCTGTCTGCCTCCAGCTCTGTAGATCGTATAGTTTTTAGCACCATGGTAGCCCGAAACAGGTGATCAGTGGGGGTGATGGATGTCAGACCTCCACCGACCTGATATTGTGGCCCACACTCTGGAAAGGTCAACAATATCTGTAGTCTGGAGAACCCCTTTAACGGTTAAACCAGCATAGAAATCCACACGTCTACCATTTAGGGAGTACATGTACAAGCATAATCAGACACTACAGAGTGACTAACCATTAGTTCAAGTAAGCTTACAATCTATGAGGAAATCAGGATAACGCAATAAGTAAAAACATGCTCATTTTCTAAAACAGTCTAACCACCTTTTATGAAAAATAGCATAGACCTGAGCTAGTCACCAGCCACTATCTGTGTATGCAGATGTGGAGTGCAAGGAGTGAGAGCATTACTGCTGGATGAGGGTATCAGATTCTGAGCGGGTTATTTTCACTCTAGTACCTAGTATCCAATAGGCTGTTCTGGCAGGGAAGAGCTTGCAAGATCTCTCTGCATTCCACCGTGCATAATACCTGCCGGAACAGCCTGCTGATACTAAGCACTAGTGTGAAACTAGCCTAAAAAGGTTGGCCACCTGTTGTTAAATAATAATACGGCTTGAGCGAATCGAGCTTCGTATCGTAGATCCGAAGTTAATTAGTTCAAAAACTTTGGATTCCTATTTTAAAATGTTTTAAATACGCAGAAAGGAATACCGTAGTAATTCACCGAAGTCTTGCGCAACTTCAGCAGAGATGAAATTTGGCTACACAGAGCCAATACATTTTAATGCTGCAGAGAAACCGCATTAACAACAAAGTTTTTGAATCAATCGACTTTGTATCAATGACCTGAAACTCAATTCACTCAAGCCTAATAATAATTTATGCTGTTGGAGAAAGAAGAGTCCACCTTTTACCACCGCCAGGTGCAATCCAGTACAAGCAACTCTCGGTTCTTTTCCAGAGATGAGGAGACAGCTGGTATGATAGCTCTTGTCTCAATGAGACATGGATGAATATACCTAATACCCAGGGTGATGATATCTCTAGTCATCCATATCTCATGGAGACAAGAGCTGTAATACTTGTGTTTCTGAGTCTGATAAATCGTCACCTTTGGAAGACAACCGAAGGTTGACTGTCCTGGATATTTCCTGGCATTGATAAAAGGTGGAGTCTTCTTTCTGCAAGTTTTCTTCTAGCGGATTCTCTGCATATTTGCCAGAATGTGGCCAGATCTCCACCAGTCCTCATTATAGTGAATTGGACCAGACGGAGCCTTAGAAACCTTCAGCAATGCTCCAACAACCTGGCAGATCTCTGAAGCTAGTCTGCAATTAGTCTTAACAACATACGTTATTATTTAACAACATCTTTTTTGGGGGGGCAGAGTGGAAGCATCTTACATGCTCCCCCCTGCTTGTTCCTTAGCTCCCCAGCTTCAGCTACGTACCTCACTCTGGTCTCACATTGTTAACATATGCTTTGACTCTGCTGCAGCCAATGACTGACCGCAGTGGTGACCTGTGACCCTTGTGTCATGCCAATTGGTCACATGATGTAAAAGGTGTCCAACCTCTTTAAAACTCTGGATATTGGGATTCCAGAGAACTGTATCAGCATAAATAAAAGTCATGGAGACAGAATGTGGAGGTTCGACTAATGGAAGATGTTAGTCTTAGGTCTTTTTCAAAACACGACACAAAATGTTATGTGTATAGGAATTAGTTGAGGTTGTGTACTGAAGATCATATTTTCCTGAGTTTCTTTACCTTCCACATACATAGTGGTGGATTTGGGTCTGATGCTTTTATTATTTAAAGGACCGAGTAACTAGAGCGATGCTGTGATGTAATGCCATGCCATCTACATCACAAAATGAGCACCTGAATAGAATGGCAGGGAACCCAGGACGCCTAAGGTCAGTAAACTGATACAGTTGTGTCTAGGGGGACTGGATCAGGATGCCTCTTTTCCCTGGTGATGCAAACCGACTGTTATTTTAACACAGCATAAATCCAACACCAAAGGGGTCTTTTCTTGATTTTTTTAAAGGGGTTCTCTGGGAATTAAGAAAATGAAAATACGCAAATATTACTTTATAATAAATATATTCCCAAATACCTTTCATTAGTTATAATGTCTCTTTTTGTCTCGGCAGCAATCACCAGGGGAAACAAAATGGCCACCATCCTATTAGTACACACAAAACCTGTCCTAATCACACAGTAGGACAAGTTACTTCACATCACTGAGGTAAAGAGCTGCCTCATCCTCTTCTCCTACTTGTCAGGGATTATGATCTCGAATACATCTGATAAGAACTGCAGCTGAATCTCTGGGGAATTTAGTTCATGAGGAGACATGAAGTACAGAGAGGAGAGGATGGACAGGACAGACTGTGGTAATGGAGACTATATACAAGTGCTGCTGCTCATTAGCTCCACCCCATCCTCCTCTCTATATTTCATGTCTCCTCACAAACTCCATTCCTACAGAGATTCAGCTGAAGATTTTATCAGATATATTCAGGATCATAATCCCTAACAAGTAGAGCAGAGAGGAGGATGAGGCCATTTTATTTCTCCTACTGATTTCTCCCCTGACAAAACAAGCCATTCTAACTAATGAAGGGTATTTGGGAATATATTTACCATAAAGTAACATTTAAGTATTTTCATGTTCTTAATTCCTGGAGAACCCCTTTAAGCAAGAAAACATCCCTTTTGTGTTGCATCTCTATTTGTTGTACTTAATGTAGTGCTTCTATCTCCTACGTGCACAGCAATTCGATCTTCTGCAGCAAGAGTGATGAACTGTCAACTACTGTTAGTTTGTTATTTTAACAACTTTTTTGGGGAGAACTGGGGAGAATTAGGTAGATCCCGCCCTTGGTTATGGTAGTACTACACAGTGAAATGGAAATATCAGGTTTAGGTAGATTACACAATGGTAGAAACACAAAATAGTTTCAAATAGAGAACAAGCATAATGTTAGAAGTAGCTGACATAAAATCACTGGTGTACTAATGCAGGAGTGATGTCACTGGAAGTATATAATTTCAGCATAGAGATGGTACTGAAAGCCGAATCAGCTGTTAGTTTTATCCAATTGGGGCTATATAGAGAAAAGAGGAGAGGGTTTGTACCAAGAAAAGTTCTTATCCTATTTTGTGAATATAAGCATCACAAGAACAGGCATCTCGATTCCCCCAAATGAATAGAGTGGCAGTTGGCTATCTCTGGCAGTCCCATGCAGAATAAATGGAGCAGTACATGCTTGACTGCTGCTCCATTCATTTGGGGTAATTGGGACCCCCCTCCCCCCCATGGAGGTTCCAGCGGTTGGATAATAAGTTTTGATCTTGGTACAAACCCATTAAACTGATCCCTAAGAGAGAAGCTGTAGAGTCAACACTGAATTAGAGGTGGGAAGAAAACCAAGAGAGAGCAGGACCCTTATAGCTACTAGACTGAAGCATGCTGAGTAGGAATTGGTGAACTAGAGTCAAACAAAGAGATCTAGGAAAATCTATAGAGGATAGTTGCTGTCAGAGTTAGCTGTCAGGGGACAATTTCACATTTTAGTAAGGACACTCTCTGTAAAGTGCGGAAAGCAAACAGAGGTCAAGAAGAGAGATAACTAATTAGTAGACAAGGTGTTTAAGGAGTTTAGAGATGAATGGGAGATTAGGTCAATAGCAGAGCAGGATGGGTCAAGAGATGTTATTTTTTACAGTAATGGGGTAAAACAATAACAATAAAAATGCCCCAAAGGTGTATGTAGCCTTTAAAATGTAACTGTCATTCTTTTTTTTTTTTTTATAATGTGTAGAGGAGACGTGGTGAGGGCAGCAGCAGTCAGTGTTGAGTGTTTCTCCATAGTTAAGTAAACAGAAGACAAAAAAAAATGAATGACAGTTACACTTTAAATATCTACAGTAAAAAGTGTGAGGACATACAACAGGGGATTCTGCAGATTTGAAAATTGGCAACATTTGTAGGATCCGCTGTGGATTTTATATGCGGTAAATGAATAGGGTTTCTTAAACCTTTATTCGCGGATATTGTTCTTTACTTTGTTATAAAATTTCAGCATGGATTCATCAGGAGTGAACTCACCCCAACAGCTGTTACATTTAGATGCAAGGCATTCCTTTACCCTCTCTCTAGCTGTGCTTATTAGTTCCTGTAGCTGAAATTGTTTTCAGACCACATGGATCTGGATGAGCAGTGCACCAGATTCTGTCAAGACAAGATTCTCTCTGTTGTCCTTGTAACTTGCCCATTAGGGTACTAGACTTTTTGACAAATTGATGTAGTCTGCAATGTGATTTTTACCGAACATATCGAACATACCAGGCGAACCCTACAATACATCCATCATGTCAGTCATGGCTTCTTTAAAGTATGCCTGAGTTTTCAACTGCATATTTGTGCTTCTTTATATAATCATAACTGTGAAGGAATAGGTCTTTTGGGGTTTCTCTTATGTCTTTTCAGCCTAATTATTCCCTTCTTCAGCTGTACAGCTAGATGCATTTCTTTCACAAGCAGGGGGTGTATCCATTCTGTGGAATCTGCTAGTACTCTATTGCTGTGACTTCCTTTCCCTTACTTCCCACTATGTTAATTTTCAGCTCCTAAGTTCACAGAATGGATAAGGGGGGATAAATCACACTTACAAAATGACAGAATGCTCCTATGAATTCAGAAGCAGAGTAGAAGCAGTTCTTTTATCAATCACATGATCTCAGCTAGCTCTGACACACCCACATTTCCTATGAGCCATCTTCTGTGTCTCTGTTACTAGGAATGGATTATGCCTGACAACATGCAGTGGAATGCCAATTAGGTGGAAGTAAGACCCCGAGTGGACATGGCTTTTTTCAGGTGGACGCAGGCATATTTTTAAATGAAGTGATTTAGAAATTTGCTAGTTACAACATTCTCTATTACATCAAATGAACTTGTGTGAAAGTATAGTGACTCATTAAGAACCAAGCCATAATAGTCATTTTAATAGATTTCCTATATAACTGATAATGCTGTTTGTATGGCTGCAATCACTGGAGTCTTCCTAGGGAACTGTCTAATTTTCGCCGTTCTCAAAAGGGTATTGCAGTCTGGGACATTTATAGCATTTCACTAGGATACACCATAAATGTCAGGTACAGAGACCCATTTCTATCACAAGAATGGGCTCCGAATTAAACATAGAGCACATCAAGCATGCACGGTGCCCTCTCCATTTACTACTATAAGATTTCTGAAAATTACCAAGCAAACTCACTCAGCTATTTTTGGAAGTTCCATAGCAGTGAATAGAGAACAAGCCACACAAGCGCAGCCAACCCTCCATTCACCCCTATGGGACTATCAAAAATAGCCAGAGCCAGCTCTCCATTTCAGGGCCTGATCTGAAGATAGGTGTGGGTACCACCTGTAGGACCTGCTTCTATCAGAAACTTTTTGTATATCCTAGAGATATACCATAAATATTCCAGATATGAAAACTTTTAAGTAATTATGTTATTTTTAATGACTATATATATATATATATATATATATATATATGTATATATATTTTCATACAGTTGAAAGTACAAAAGAATGATGCTTATGAATCTGATTTTAAATCTTTTCATTTGGTAAAAAATGTGCACAGTTAAAATATTCCAAAATTACAATGCTCCCAGTGGCACTACAGGCCTAAATGACCATTTAAATTCAAAGTGTAGCTGATCTGAGAGCTAAGTAAATAATTAAGCTGGTTTGTATGGAAGAAATGACCTGTGATGGATAATTACCATGATGAGAAGATTGAGAGCAGAATATTTGAATTAATATCAATTTTAGTTTCCAGCAGGACTTGTTGAGGCCATGCTCTTTATCCTGTCTGGTTCACCAGCAGCCAATTTAAAAAAAAAAAAAAATCATAACGTTTCATACAAAAAAATATATTAAAGCAATCAATGAGGTAAAATCTAATTAAAGTGTAGATCCAAATGCCTTGAAGCAGTTTTCATAAATCTGTTCAAATGAACTTGAGTATTGTAGGTAACAGAGCAACTGTAAGAAGTTAATTACAATAGTATCAAATATCAAATTAGCGCACATATTACTCTAACTGATATTGAGAGTTTTCTACATATTTCTTTTACCTTTGCAGTTCTTGAGTTGTACTGCATTGTATCGCATTGCTTTTGAATTATCTTGTATGATTCTTTATCAATTACATTTAGGTTAATACTTTATATGTAATTTTTGTTCCCTTACTTTGTATTACTTCATAATGAATGCATTCGAGATATATAATCAATACCTACAACAGCAGGTGCAAAATGTTTATTCCGGTGCTATAATTTGTTGATTCAACAAACTTGCGTAGAAAGGTTATAACCTATAATTACTGCAAACCCACTCCTCCTATCCTACAAGTCGCTAAAATGAAAATAAATAAATAAATAAAACTCCCACTCACTTAATATATGAATTGACCTTAAAATTATAAAATGGTTTTCTGCTAGATCTGTTAACAGTTATTATGAAAAACATTAAAGCATGTTAAATTGCAAATATTATATTGCATAATATAATACTTAAAGGCTATGTACACATTTGGGGACATTTTTCTAAAATTATTGCATTGTCCTTATTTTGAGCTAAAAATAATTTTTTCAATTGGTCTTTATTAAAGACAGAGCTGACATGCTGTACTAGCTGCCTGTGGATTTTTTGTCTTTTCCATTGTCTGGGGAGCAGATGGACTCCTTATCTCTGCTCTCTGACGTTATATACACTCATTAAAGCTCAATCCTTATCTTACTGATAATGATGAATTTGGCTTAGTAGTTTAGAAATGAGGGTAAGGGTCTATTCAGACGTCCTCAAGTGTTTTGCGGTCCGCAAATTGTGGATCCGCAGAACATGGACACCGGCCATGTGCATTCTGAATTTTGCGGACTGCACATGGCCAGCACTATAATAAAATTTGTCTTTTGTTGTCCGTGGCTGCGGACAAGAATAGGACATGTTCTATTTTTTCGTGGGGCCACGGAAAGGAAGTGCGGATGCAGATAGCACACTGTCTGCTGCCTGTATCTTTTGTGACCCCATTGAAAATAAATGGGTCCGCACCTGTTCCGCAAAATTGCAGATAGAGACCCATTTTCCGGCCGAAAAGTGAAAGTATCAGTCACACAGTGTGTTATTATGGAAGCGCTCATTAGCACCGGAGGACAAGGAAGCGGTGAAGACTCCGTACTCACTGCTTCCTGATCCTCTGCTCGGCTGTTGGCTGTGCAGGGCTGCGCACAGCGTGAGGGCGCTCTGTGACATCACACTGTGTGCGCCAGTTCACAGCACAGCCGACAGAGGAGGAGGGAGAATAGCGGGGGGGGGGGATGGGCGAGGAGCAGCAGCATCCAGGAGCAGCTTTATTTATTTTATATGCTGTGAGGCTGGAGGCTAACCAGGGGCGGACATACCGCGGTGCAGCCGGTTTCGGCTGCACCGGGGCCCGGGACCGGAGGGGGGCCCTTTCTTCCCGGCGGCAGGTAGAGATGAGCGCTTCCATTTTGGAAGCGCTCATCTCTATATTCATCTGTATCGCCGTCCTTAGGACGGCGATACAGATGGATAATGCGGGGCAAGGGAGGGAGAGGCGTGTCCCTTCCCCGTTCCTCTGATAGGCTGCAGGCACTAGGCCTGTAGCCTATCAGAGGCCGGCACAGGCGGCGCGATGACGTCATCGCGCCGCCTGAGCCGTACAGCGCGGGACACAGGCCGGAAGAGGCCTGCATCGCGTCGCTGACAGAGGCAAGGAGGTAAGTATAACTGTTAATTTTTTTTATTTAAGTTGGCACTCAGTGGGGGCACTATGGGGGAGGAGCACTATGGAGGAGAGGCACTATGGGGGCCACTTTGGAGGGGGAGCACAATGGAGAAGGAACACTATGGGGGCCACTATGGAGGAGGAGCACTATGGGGGGCCACTATGGAGGAGGAGCACTATGGGGGGCCACTATGGAGGAGGAGCACTATGGGGGGCCACTATGGAGAAGGAAAACTATGGGGGCTACTATGGAGGAGGAGCACTATGGGGGCCACTATGGAGGAGGAGCACTATGGGGGGCCACTATGGAGAAGGAACACTATGGGGGCTACTATGGAGGAGGAGCACTATGGGGGGCCACTATGGAGGAGGAGCACTATGGGGGGCCACTATGGAGGGGGAGCACTATGGGGGGCCACTATGGAGGGGGAGCACTATGGGGGGCCACTATGGAGAAGGAGCACTATGGGGGCTACTATGGAGGAGGAGCACTATGGGGGGCCACTATGGAGGAGGAGCACTATGGAGGGGGAGCACTATGGAGGAGGAGCACTATGGAGGGGGAGCACTATGGAGGGGGAGCACTATGGGGGGCCACTATGGAGGGGGAGCACTAGGGGGGGCCACTATGGAGGGGGAACACTATGGGGGGGCCACTATGGAGAAGGAACACTATGGGGGGCCACTATGGAGGGGGAGCACTATGGGGGAGGAGCACTATGGGGGGCCACTATGGAGGAGGAGCACTATGGGGGGCCACTATGGAGGAGGAGCATTATGGGGGGCTACTATGGAGGAGGAGCACTATGGGGGGCCACTATGGAGGAGGAGCACTATGGGGGGCCACTATGGAGGAGGAGCACTATGGGGGGCCACTATGGAGGGGGAGCATTATGGGGGGCACTCTGGAGGAGGAGGACGACTATGGGGGGCCCTATATATATACTGGCACTATGGAGGGCGAGGATCACTATGGGGGCCCTATCTTATATTCTGGCAGACATGGGGGCACTATGGAGAAGGGGGGGAGAGGAGCACTATTGGGGTCATTGTATAGGGGCACTAAGAGGGTTTTTTGGGTACATAGTAGGGGGCATTGGCACATTATGAGGGCACTATGGGGACATTGGCTGGCCGGGGGCACTAATTATTTCTATTGTTGGGACTATTACTATCAGCTTAGCACAGTTATTTTTGGGGAACATTTTGGTTATAATTTAGTGTCAGGGACACTTTCCTGGGTGCAGTTATTTTAATTACTGAAGGCGGTAGTATTTGAGGGGGACTGTTTCTGCTGTATAGTTTTGGGGAGCACAGCGGGCACAGTATTGGGAGTGGCAGGATGAGGAGTTCAAGAAGGTGGAAGAATGATAGAAAGTAGGAATCTAAGATGTCTATTTGTCAAACTCCACAGAGAGAAGAGATGGCTGGAAGAAATCATCATGGCAGTCTGGTCTGAAAGGAAAAGATGAGGAAAGAGAACATCTACATCTAAGAAGACGTCACTGGATGTAGGAGGTATGTGGACCTGTATTAGGCTACTTTCACATCTGCGTTGGTGATTCTGGCAGGCTGGTCCAGCAGAGAACAGCCTTCTGGAATTCACCGGCTCTGGCACTGCTGGATGCAGACAGAATTCCCGCCGGCCCCATTAACTATAATGGGGTCAGGCAGAGATCCGGCCACAATCTGGCAAAAATGCAGAGAATCAGCAGGACACAAACCTCTGCATGACTGAGTCTGTGTCCGGCCAATTTCTTGCATTCTCTGCCAAATCAGGTGGCCGGAGCCTAGTGCTGCAGGTGTGAAAGTAGCCTTACCCTGTATGTTTTGTATTGCTGTATGTAATGTTAGGACACCATAGGTTAGGTTGAGAATTTGGTTTGGGAACGGCGGGGGGGGGGGCCCAAACACATTCCTTGCACAAGGGCCCTCTGCTGTCTGTGTCCGCCCCTGAGGCTAACATAAGAGGCATGGGGACTGACCATGGCATGGGGCAGATAAATGGCATGGGGGCAGATAAATAGCATGGGGGCTGAAAAATGTCATGGGGGCTGACATTAGAGGCATGTTGGCTGATAAGATGTAATGGGGGCTGATATGAGAGCAAATGGGGACTGATGAGAGGCATGGGGCTCTTATATAAGATCTGATTGGGGGTCATTCACATTAGGGTCTGATCTGAGGTCTGATTGGGGGTCTCATCTGAGGTCTTATTGGGGTCTTATTAACATTGGGGGCCTGATTGGGGCTGTGAGCTGAGGTCTGATTAACATTGGGAGTCTGATTGTTGGTCTGACCTGAGGTGTAATGAAAAATATTTTTTTCTTATTGACCTCCTGTAAAACCTATGTGAGTCTTATGGGCCGGTGCGTCTTATAGGGCGAAAAATACGGTAACCCTTTGTGACAGAATGGCTCAATATTTTTAACAAAGGCAAATTGAAAATATGATTTTTAGCCAAACATGAGTGAAATGCAATCATAAAAAAATTGCCTCCAATAAGCCGTAGTTAAACGGGTATTCTCATCTTAGACAATGGGGGCATATCGTTAGGATATGCCCCCATTGTCTTATAGGTGCGGGTGCCGCTGGGACCCGCACCTAAATCCAGAACGGAGCGTGGAGCGCTGCGCCTGAAGGACCCCGGGTTTCCGGGGGTCCGGCCACCACCAGGCGCAGCTCCCCGCTGCGATCATAGAAATGAATGGGAGCGTAGCGCGCAAGCGCGGCCACCGCTCCCATTCATTTCTATGGAGCCGACGGAAGTTGCTGAGCCAGTGCTCAGCTATTTTCGGCGGCCCCATAGAAATGAATGGAGGGCGGCTGTGCATGCGCAGTGCGCCCTCATTCAGTTCAGGGGCTCCGTTCTGGATATAGGTGCAGGTCCCAGCGGTGGGACCCGCACCTATAAGACAATGGGGGCATATCCTAGCGATATGCCCCCATTGTCTAAAATGAGAATAACCCTTTAATCTTATATGCATGTGTTATTTTTCATTTTTCAAAACCCTATTGCTATTGTGTCTCCTTAAAATGCAAGTCAACTATACTTAGAAATTCTATGTTCTGTCTTTCCAGCTGCTGCAAAACTACAACTTGCATCATGCCATGACAGAGTGCGAATATCAGGACATGATAAGAGTTGTAGTTTTGCAACAGCTGGAGAGCCACAGGTTAGAGATAACTGCTTTAGGAGTTATATTCTGTACTCCAATTATTGGTACTGTAACTGGAGATGTAAAGGCTCAACCATAGTAAGACATTTTGAAATAATGGAAACCATCCCAGCTGAAATGCCTTTATCCTTTATATTCACCCCACGCAGCATGTGGAGGAATTTAAATAGAGTAACTTTAAAGTCAGTGTCCATGTTTGTTAACATACAGTTGCAAGAAAAATTAAGGGAACCCTTTGGAATTACGTAAAATTTTGCATTGATTACTAATAAAACGTGTTCATTGGCTGCAGCGGTGCACATGACCCCATCTGTACCCGACTGGAAGTCAATTAATGGGCGACTGGAAGATTGCTAAATGGGACCAGGGCAGTGGACCAGAATGGCAAGCAGCAGGTGAGTGTGATTCTTTCATTAGGCACCACATGCTACAGGGGCTACTTAACCCCTTCCCGACCACCATACGGTTATTTACGTTTAATTGAAGACTTCATTTATGGCACTTTTTCTCCCTGTACGGTGGATATTTACTCAGTTTAGGTTTGTCTATAATTTTTGTCTGAGATAATAATCAGACCACATTTTATTAGTAATCAGTACAGAAATCCAGGTGATTTAAAAAAGGAGTAACTCACTGTCCTTTTAGTGCAACTGTATCTTTATAGTAAGAGAAGTTCTATTTTTTTTATAGAGCTCCACATTTCATACAAATACATGATTAAATGCTAGCTGCAGCCACCACTAGAGGAAGCTTGCTGCATACTGTTTATACATGCTATTCAAGAGTACAATAGGATTCAGTAAGCAATAATCTTCGCCTAGTGTTCACTGCAGGTCATAATTTTACCATTTAACTCCTATTTAATAATTTGGAGCTTTTGTTTCATTAAACAAAGCTCCAGCTAACATTTTATACTGCTCGTATAAAGAAATTTATCAGCATAAAATGTTAAACATAACATGAGTTTGAAAGTTGGAATTTCATTGTAAAGCTAAGCGTGGACATAAGATGATAATTGACTATTCCTAGTGGAAAAACATCTTTAATTTTAAAGTTCTATCTATAAACTGCTAGTCCAACTGAGCTGTTCTTGTCAGGATCAGTTGTCATGTAATGTTGGGCACCTTAACTCCAGGCTAGGAATGATAACACCATCAAACATATTTAAAAAGAAAAGAAGGACAAGACACATTTGTATTAACTTGAAGTGTGCAGCAGAAAAAGACATATACAACCTGAGCACGCAGTGTGTCAGAGGAATTGTGGAACATACACTTGCTACAGAAATTTATGCAAAAAGCAGAAACCTAGTCTCAGGATGAGAAGCTTGGCAGCACAGATAAATTAAACAAGGTCTCTGGTGTAGCTTGGCAGCACAGATAGATTGAATATTCTTTAATTAGGAAATTTGTCCTTACGATTTAGGAAGACAGTCAAAATCTATTATATAGCTTCATGGTTTTTATTTTTTATTATGCATTCTAGTCACAGTCTGAATATTTTTCAGTCACTGTTTCACATAAGAACACAGCAGGAGGTATTTGGTCATCAAACCTCTGGTTTGACTTCGAGGTCATACTGCTAAAACAAATTGTAGCAGAACTTGTGGACATGATTTGAAGTTCCAAGGTCTGCTGTAAGGAGATCAGATATTGCATTTATCTTTTGAGGTTGCTTTTGTGTTAAGCTACTTTCACACTAGCGTTTTTAAATTCCAGTATTGAGTTCCGTCATAGGGGCTCAATACCTGAAAAAAACGCTTTAGTTTTGTCCCCATTCATTGTCAATGGGGACAAAACTGAAGACAAAGGAATGCTCCTGAAGGCATTCCGTTCCGTCTTCAGACCGGAGAACAAACTGCAGCATGCTGCAGTTTTCTCTCCAGTCCAGGCATCTGCACCAAGACGGATCCGGAATGACCCCCAATGCAAGTCAATGGGGACGGATCCGTTTGGTGTGACCAACATGGTAAACGGATCCGCCCTCCATTGACTTTCAATGGAGTTTAGGACGGATCCGTAACCACAGACAGACAGACAGACAGACAGACATACACACACATACACACACACACAAACACATACATACTTAGTTACTTACATACTCCAGGCAGGCAGGCCGCACGTCTTCATGCCCAGGAGGCGCGCCGCTATGACAATTCCCTACAGCACCCAGCAGAGGGCGCTGTGGGGAATCGTCATAGCTGCGTGCCTCCTGGGCATGAAGACGAGCGGCCTGCCTGCCTGGAGTATGTAAGTATGTATGTGTGTATGTGTATGTGTGTGTATGTCTGTATATGGTACTGTGTGACATGTGTTGGGCCGGAACGCGGTTCCGGCCCCACACATGTCCCTGCGGCAGTCCGGATCCGACGGCACCCTTCACCTGCCGGATCCGGACTGCCGCTAGTGTGAAAGAGGCCTTAGTTTTTCTAATTCAGGTCTAACCTCACTTTTAGCTCTTAACCATAGACCACTATGAAAAGTAACGAGGATCACAAAATTTTGTAAATTTAACCAAATGTCACAGAAAATGTTGTCGTTGCCATGACTTTTTTAGACCACAAAACTCACATATCTGATTTGCTAAATGTCCTCCATAATCTTTATGACCCTAAGTGGTACATGTGGCTCCCCACTCTATTATGATGAAAGGAATAAGGTGGACATAGTTGTAACTAAAAAGGAATCTGACAGTTCAGAAACACTCTCCAAACTAGAGTAACCGGTGCATAATTAACCAAGTCTGGTTATGTAATTTTTATCTTCATACTTACTTGAATTCCAATGCGGCTCCAACAAACCACCAGTAAAATGCATAGTCATCAACAATGACTATAAGCCTGGCTTATTGTACATGTGTCTTGCTGGCTCCCTGGTGAAATGGATATTATATAAGGGCTTTAGCAGAGCAGGCACAGGCAGAGGCAGAGTAGTGATGTGGTATGTGAGGTCCTGCTCTGCTTTCGTCTCATACAGGCTATTAGCAAAGCTCCTCTGCCTTTGCCTGCTCTGCTAAAAACCTTAAATTGTATCCATTTCACCAGGAAGCCGGCGAGATACAGGGATAGTAAGCCTGAATTGAGGAGAAGCAATGTTGGTACAGGCAGAGCAGCGATGCTCCAGCCTGTACAGCGCTCAAGTACGGATTGCAAAGTGTGATTAGCTGCGATGCTCATTTCCAATAGGTTTTGATGTAAGTTTAGGTACTTTCATTAGTTATGCAGCATAAGAGTTAACAGATTAATTAGGTACATTGTCTCCTTCAGTGGCAACAATTCAATCTCCCTCTGGCTTGATTTGCACTTAGCTTCCTGGGTGTCAAAATTCTGACTCCTCAGAGCGCCAGCAATGAGCATGGATGCATCTGTAATTATAACTGCATACACTTTTCTCAGTCACTGTATGCCCTTCCTAGTGATGCGAAGTGTTGCACACAGTCTTCCACACAGAGGTGCTTACAGTTGTCTGGCCTAGGTCATATGCCTTGGTTGCTACCAGGATTCACAGACTAGATGGCTTTTTTCTACCACTCAGCACCATCTTCAACTCCTCTGCAATACTCAGCTGCCCAGTGGTCCTATCTATGTACTGAGGTGTTGTACCCTTACCCTAAGTAGTAACCATCCTCACTTGCTAGCTAGCTACATAGAAGATTATTGCTGGCTTTGTATTCAGCAGCAGCTTTCCTGCTGCTCATATAATAATAAAATATTTAGTCAGGATAAAAGGAGTTAAATCATCAAGCAACAATATTAGTAATGCTTGCAGGTTCAATGTTTTATATGTATATATCTTTTTTTATACTTTTGTGAATATCCAGTAAACCCAAATAGAGGGATTACTTGTGTGATAGTACTTCACCATTGGAGGGCATTTTTCCTGTATGCCTACTGGAGCTCAGAAATTGCTCGAAAATAAAGTTATCACCAATTGCAACACATACATTTGATTAACAATTGCTTAATCCTATAAAAATCCCAGCTCCCTGTGCTGCTCCTGGTCTCTGCACCGCCGCTGCTGATTCTCCCCATGCGCGGCTGAAAACATCCGGTGTTGGTGGGAAGCAGCGGATGGGAACAAGCCTCGAGATGCTAGGCTTGTTCCTGTCCCTGCCTGTCATTGGCTGCTCCCCCCCAACACTGGATGTTTTAATCCGCGCACAGGGAGAAGCAGGAGCAGCAATGCAGGGACCAGGAGAGGCTCAGGGACCAAGGTAAGTATATTCAGTGTGGGGGCCCGGCATATTGGGGGGCTTTTATAGGATTGGATAACCCCTTTAAAGCATACAGATGTACTAACATCAGACCACAAGTACTGCTAACATCATTGGTTAGGGAATTATTTCCTTATATCCTAAATTTTGTATCACTATTGGAGCAGAGCAGGAAAGCTTTTCTACTCATATTTGCACAAGCTGCGCATCTATCAGGTTGTGGACACTAAGGAGGACTCTTCTACTATTTTTTTTGTGAGCTCCTAGCTATGTCTTAGGCATTCCTGCTTCTAAACCTGTGGTTTGCCTACACTTCTGTTTCTGCCCTTCCAGCCATGTTCTTTGCAGCTTTAGGATCTGAATAAATTAGCCAGATTGCCATATCCGGTATTTCCAAAAAGGCCATTTTTGCATCGCATGTTATTGAACGGTAATAATAAAATTGGTCAGTAGATGTCAGCATAACCTTATTGTTGCTGATAACACATGATTTCAGTGCCATACATATCATGCAGTGCAAGGTATCATAGTGTATTATATTCACTGCACGTTTCACACTATTTCTAGTGGTCTATCTACAGATTTACAGTGCATAACACCAGTGAGACTCATATAAAATGTCCATTGCATTTCGCCCAAGGAAAATAACTTCCCCAGACCAGTGATATGCTGTTGCAGGACATTTCCTACCATTAGATAACTATGCCCACAGTCTATGAAAAGAGGAAAGAGGAAATTCAAAGAGAAGCAAGGAGACATATGAGAGACAGACATGATTTGGCAAATTCCGCAGCTAATAGTAAGTGTTATTTCTCACCTCAAGTGCTTTACTCACATCCATACAGCTCAGTATGTCACCATAACGGTGCTTCTGAGTGATTCTAAATGAGCAGAAGTTAGGAAGCGGAATTTGCTGCCCCCATGTGTAGTCTATGGGAGACATGATGAATAATTAATCTCTAACCACCAGCTCAGAGACAACTGAGAATTAGAGCTGTAGCATACAAAGCAGAAAACTACTTAAATATGCCAGATAAAAGTAATTTAATGGTCAGATATAGTCAAGTGCTATAACTCATGCATGTACATTTGGCATCTGACTTTCTAAACAGCAAGCACTTAAAGGTATGGCTACAATCCAAATAGGTGGAGTAACAACTGCAACAATGCTTTTTATGAAGTATGTTTCTTTGTAATATTGGATACTCTTAGTTTCCACACACTTGCAGTACATCTGTAACATGGCATTTTAACTTTAAATGCACTTTCTAGTACTAGTATGCTGGCAGAGGGATCAATGGACACATTCAGGGAGACAGTTTTTATGTGCAACTGGTTTTATTTAACCCTTAAAATGCACACAGTGATGTCACTGCACAGGAATAATGAGTCACCCATAGAATGATATCTCACCAAAGAGATACTAAATACAGTGAAGTAACAGGGCAGAAATATTTAATACAGTGAGCTCATAATACAAGGATAACAAAAAGTGATCTCTCTGTAAAAAAAAAAAAAAAAAAAGTCACGGCACAGGGGTGGTAACCAATGTGAAGTAACATTGGAGAAAAGCACAGTGATGTCACAGTGCAGGGATGGTCCAAAAAGTGATAACATAAAACAGCAAGTGACCATGGTCACAGTGTATCACTATGCAAGCTTGATGCAAAACTCAAGTCACAAAATGCGGATAATAAACATAGTGATATTATGGCAGATCAGTAATGTGCACTGTGAAATCAAAGGGAAGGGTTACTACACACAGGAATGCTAAACTAAGGGAATTATGAAACAATATAGTAACAATGCAGTCACAGTACATGGATAATGAACACATGAAGAATGGCTTATTGCACACAGTGCAATCACAGTATGGGACACATGTAGTGTTGATCGAGCACCGTAGTGCTCGGGTGCTCGGGTCGAACACTAGGTGATGATCGAGTGCTCTACCGAGCACAATGGAAGTCAATGGGAGAACCAGAGCACTAAACCAAGCACCCTCTACTCTGAAGAGGGGAGGGTGTCTGGTTCATAGGGAAAAGTCAGAAAATGATGGAAACACCACTGAAATGGTTTGGGAACAGCATGGGGAGGATGTCTGGATGCATCTTGGACTCCAAAGTTGCTGCTGTGAACGATGTTGTCTGAGTATTACGCCACTTTTACGGAATGACGAGAATACCCCCCAAAACCGAATATAACATCGATTTTAGAGGAAATATTGTTAGGAAACATATATTTACTTGTATATAAAGCGCAAGTGCTGCCAAAAATTACAAGGAAGAGGCACTCCGATAGACCCTTTATTACACATAAAGGAGGGCATCAGACACACCCTTGAAAAATTATGATTGATGGCCTGCTGCTGACACTCAAAAACATTAGGGGTGAGGGTCTGCTGCTGAGCTGACCCTCTAAAACATAAGAAGCGAGTGCCGGTCAGATCAGCAGCAGGCACTCGCCCCTAATGTTTTAGAGGGTAAGCTCAGCAGCCGGCCCTCACCCCTAATATTTTACACGGTCAGATCAGCAGCAGGCCCTCGCTCCTAATGTTTTAGAGGGTCCGCTCAACAGCTGACCCTCACCCCTAATGTTTTTGAGTGTCAGCAGCACTCAAGGTCAACATGTCAGGAGGAGGACCAGAGTGAGTAAGTGGAAGAGGAGGTGGTGGACGATGAAATCACTGACCCAACCTGGGAAGGTGGCAAGCCGAGCGAGGACACCAGTACAGAGGGGGAGGGATCTGCAGCACCACAACAGGCTGGAAGAGGCAGTGGGATGGCAAAAGGGAGAAGGCAGGCCACACCAAACAGGCCCGCAACTGTTCCCCGGAGCACCCCCTTGCGGCAATCTGGTGCTTTTTGGAGGAAAGTGCTGACGATAAAAGAATTGTCATTTGCAACCTGTGCCGTACCAAAATGAGCAGGGACGTGAACACTAGCAACCTGACCACGACCAGCATGATCTGCCACATGGCAGCAAAGCACCCGAATAGGTGGGCTGAACGCCTGGGACCACAATCAGTGTCTGTGGGTCACACCACTGCCTCCTCTTCCAATGTATTACGTGCTGGACAATCCCCTGTCCAAGATGCAGGTCCAGATGCCTCCTGCCCTGCACCTGGACCTTCAGAAGCACTATCAGCGAGCACATCCACTTCTGTGTCATAGCGCAGCGATGGCACAGGTGCTACCGACACCAAGGATTGCGGGCCCTACTTCCATCAGGATTTCCGCCACCACCTACATTAACGGCTGCAACCCCTCCTTTTCCTCCTCCACTTCCACCTCAGAATTCTCATTTTGCAGCACCATTCAACCATCAGTCAGTAGCTGGAAGCAGAGTAGCACTGCAGTGGGGAAGCGGCAACAGGCCGTGCTGAAACTTATTTGCTTAGGTGACAAACAGCACACCGCCACAGAGCTGTGGCAGGGTATAAGGGACCAGGCTGAGCTGTGGCTCTCGCCACTCAACCTACAATCAGGCATGGTTATGTCTGATAACGGCCGCAGCTGGGTGGCAGCTTTGGAGCTCGGCAACCTCACACACATACTGTCATGCTCAGGTATAGGGGGAAAACCTCACAGAGTGTAGGAGGGAAAGGAGATTAGGCCTGGAAACTAAGGAAGGAAGATGGACACCTCCTAAAGGAAACCCTGACTCTAATCCTGACTGACTACCAGTATGAACAGGCCTCAAAGGTAGGCAAGTTCATACACAGGAACCTAAACCAAACTGACCCTATAGGACTCTGGAACTAATGACAGGAATGAGTCTACCTGTTCCTCCAACAGGAAGGATGAACAGAAGTCTCCCTCAGGCCAAACAACTGGGAAATGTAACGTAACACACAAAAGGGAAAGAGGACACATCTTCAATGAAGAAATGGAAGCTCCAGGATCTCAGCTGAGAGCCAATGCCAAACTACCACAATATCCACTAAAGCTATAAACCAAGGAACTGCAAGGAACTGTGGTAGAAGCAGCAATAAATAGGGGAGAGACAATTACCACACCAGCAATACCTGAGGGAAAAGGGTGTGGTAAATACCAACAACAAAAAAGGAAATACCACGTATTGGCAATTCGACCTACTGTTATCTGTCACAGGAATGTCCATGACACATACCATGCCTGGCCCACGTCTTCAACTTAGTGGTTCAGCGGTTTCTCAAAACCTACCCCAATTTGCCTGAGCTGCTGGTGAAGGTGCACCGCCTGTGTGCCCATTTGCGAAAGTCACCTACAGCTTCCGCCGGTCTGGCAATGCTGCAGCAGTGATTGCACTTGCCAGCTCACCGACTGCTGTGCGACCTGAGCACGTGCTGCAACTCCACCTTCCACATGTTGGCCAGGCTTTGTGAGCAGCAGAGGGCAGTAGTGGAATACCAGCTGCAACACGGTCGTCGCCTTTCAAGTCAGCTTCCGCTCTTCACAAGCGACAAGTGGGCATGGATGTCTGACCTCTGTGAGGTTTTACATGACTTTGATGAATCTACACAGATTGTGAGCGGCGATAGCGATATTATCAGCGTAACCATCCCACTTCTGTGTCTACTGAAACGCTCACTGCTCACAATAAAGGCGGACGCTTTGCATATGGAAGTGGTGGAAATGGGAGAAGACACTACACAGGGTGATAGCCAGACCACCCTTGGTTTGTCTACTCAGCGTGAATTGGAGGAGGAGCAGGAGACGGTTGCCTCCGCTACAGAGGGTAGTACCCATAGCAGGTTTACTCCATCTCTTCGGCGTGGATGGGCAGAACAGGAAGAAGAGGATGAGGAGATTGAGAGTCATCCTCCTGGTGAGGAAGCCTTGTCTGTTGGGACTCTGGCACACATGGCTGACTTCATGCTATGCTGCCTTTCCCGTGACCCTCGCGTTATACACATTTTAGCTAACATCGATTACTGTTTGTTCACCCTTCTCGACCCTCGCTACAAAGAGAACTTCTCATCTCTTATTCCTCTGGTGGAGAGGACTAGCAATATGGTGCAATACCAGAAGGCCCTAGTGGAAAAATTGCTTCAAAAATTTCCAGCTGACAACGCTGGTGGCAGAGTACGTAGTTCCTTGGGCACCCGAAGAGGGGAGACGAGGGGAACACACAGCAGTTCGAACAGAGGCAGGGCGACACTCCAGGGCCTGGGACAGTTTCATGACACCCTGCCAGCACCCTCACTCTGACGAGCGGCCTAGTGTCACAATGAGGGAAAAGTTTTGGAAGATGGTGCAGGAGTACCTAGCTGACCGTGTCAACGTCCTCAGTGATCCCTCTGTGCCTTACATTTCTGTATCCTAAATACCTGACATCCAGTGTCATTTTTTCTGCCTCTAATCAAGGCGACATTACCTGTGCTGCATGTACATTATAACGTTTCTGTATCCTAAATACCTGACATCCAGTGTCATTTTTTTTATGCCGCTAATCAAGGCGACATTATGTGTGCTGCGTGTGCAGTATAACGTTTCTGTATCCTAAATACCTGACATCCAGTGTAATTTTTTTTATGCCGCTAATCAAGGCGACATTACCTGTGCTGCGTGTGCATTACAATGTTTCTGTAACCTAAATACCTGACATCCAGTGTAATTTTTTAATGTCGCTAATCAAGGCGACATTACCTGTGCTGCGTGTGCATTACAACGTTTTTGTATCCTAAATACCTGACATCCAGTGTCATTTGTTTATGCCGCTAATCAAGACGACATTACCTGTGCTGCGTGTGCAGTATAACGTTTCTGTATCCTAAATACCTGACATCCATTGTAATTTTTTTATGCCGCTAATCAAGGCAACATTACCTGTGCTACGTGTACAGTATAACGTTTTTGTATCCTAAATACCTGACATCCAGTGTCATATCCAGAAACATTATATTGCACATGCAGCACAGGTAATGTCGCCTTGATTAGCGGCAGAAAAAATGACACCGGATTTCGGGTATTTGGGATACACAAATGTTATACAGCAGACGCTGCACAGGTGGTGTTCAGATCAGGCAAATTTACGCAATTCTTGCCCTCCAATAAAGAATATAGTGCAGCCAGGTGAAACACTAGTCTTTAAAAGGACTTTTGGGTCTTTTAAAACGAAAATCTAACCCTGCCTAACAAATTCCTATCCCTACACTATCTGTCCCTCCTTGAGCAAACATTATACAGCAGACGCAGCCCAGGTAGTGTCGCCTTGAATAGCGGCAGAAAACAATACACCGGATGTCAGGTATTTGGAATACACAAACGTTATATAGCACACGCTGCGCAGGTGGTGTTTAGGTCAGGCAAACTTTTGCAATTTTTGCTCCCCCTCAAAAAAAAAATATTGCAGCCCGATGAAACAATAGTCCTTAAAAGGACTTTTGGGTCTTTTAAAACGAAAATCTAACCCTGCCTAGCCAAATCCTATCCCTACACTATCTGACCCTCCTTGCAGCAGCTGACTGACTCGGACTGAGCCGGGTTACATGTCACCTGGTGCAATATAGCACCCGATGACGTGTTCCCGGCCAGCCAATCACTGTAATGCCAGTAGCCGCCATGCTCGACCGAATATAGTATTCGGCCGAGCATGCTCGCTCAACACTAGACACATGCATACAGATGTCACAAGACAGAGGTAAGGCCACAGAATAGAGGTAATAAACAGTGCATTGTATTAGAGTACTGCCCATGGTAAGTTCAAAATACTGAACACAGTGATGTCACAGTAAATTGATAAAATAGTCATATCCCAACACAAGAGTGGAAAACACATACAATGATGTCACTTTGCAGGAGTAGTCTAGAAATATTGCTCCAGTTTTTCTACTCCACTTACACTGTCTAGACAGTATTAATAATAGACAGTATTAATATCTGATAGACAGTATTAATAAACCTGCTTCATTCATTTGAACCCCTTTGATTTGACATGCATATAGATCATCAATGGGAAAGATTTCCAGCAAAATTCTGCACATGTGTGTCAAGGTAACATGGTGGACACAAGAACTGTGTCTTACAGTGGGAGGGTCCTCCATCTGTATCTCATCCCTACTACATACAAAAAGATGCCTTGGAAAAATACAACTTTTTCCTCCAAAAACGAGGGTATAAGAGTGTATCAAGGGATTAAAGAACATCCAGAGTGAACATTCTTACAGAGTTTTTAGACTAATATAAATTTGCCTCTATCCTCTAACTGTTGGTGAAAAACCTTAATAATTGAGACGGAGAAATGAAGTCTAAGTCAAGAAATTTGAGACTTATAGGTCTTGATGTGGCCCTTAGCATGTGATATTAGTCTCTTTATCTGCATAGCTCTTGCATAACATCTGAATTACCTAGATACCCTTTAAACAGAGAAAAGTATGCAAAGACCATAGAGACTCACCTATACAAATTGACACGGATATATGATACTTAATGGGCTTCAACAAAAACCCTGTTGTTGTGTAATTAATAATGTAATAGAATCTGCCATGAGAAATGATGCCTATGCATGGACTCACTGTTCTAGTGCGATATATCCCAAATGACAGGCTCAGAACCATGGGCGTAACTACAGCCATAGCAGCCTTAGCACTTGCTATGGGGCTCAGAGATTGATCAGGTGCAAGAACATTGTACTTTTTTGTGGGGAATAACAATATAGTGGCTTTTAGCTACTGTATAATGTGAGTTTTCTGATATATTGTGCAGTTATACATTCCTTTAAAGGAGTTTCCTGAGATATTTTTTACTGATGACTAGTGTTGAGTGAATCAAATTTAATGAAGTGGAATCCAAATTTCAGGAAAAATTCAATTCACTACAAATCCGATTTTTCCTCTTGCTTTGTAGTACCGAATGTTTTTTTTCCCTAAAATGGGGGCTCTTCTGTTATATAATAGACTGACTGTGCATCAGACTTAGTCTCAACAGCCGGTCTAATGTATAAGAGTATGTACCTAGTTAATCTGCTGCGCCATTAATAATTAATCTGTCAGTCATACATAGACGTATGGTACATCAGACTCATTGTCAACAGGCGGTGTAATATATAGGCACGTTTTTCTAGTCTATCTCCTGCACCATTTCTACTTAATCTGGGCCTGGGCCCTCAAAAAGAATGGGCTGTGACAAAAATGTTGCTGTAGCCATCACAAGTAGCAGCAGAAGAAGGGGTGTTGGTAGCAGTAGCAGGCGAGAGCTGTCATCCAGCGGTTCTGTTTTGACCAACAATCCAGCTGTACTGGAATGGTTGACTTGCTCTTCAACATAATCTCAGGTGACAACAGATAGAGACAGCGAGGAATTGTTGGATTCCTCTGACACCACACTTAGTTGGCATGGCCCAGGAACAACCTCTGTGCCCTCATCTGTCATGCAGCTGACTCTTTCTTTTGCTTCTCCTTCTGAGCGGGAAGTTATGTATGGTGCCGGCTCTGCTCCGCTTTTCAGCAAAGATGAACTTAGTGGAGACAGTCAGCAGCTACAGGCCAGCACAGACTTGGAGGTGAGATCCACTGCATCCTCCCTTAGGCATGCAACTGGCAATAATGACAGTCGGGTAGGAGCATGTGTTGCGAGAGTTCAGGAACGTGGCCATGCGACTGGTGAGGGCGACATAAGTGACGTACACAAAACAATAGAACTACAAGTAACAGCACACTGGTTATCAAATGCACAACGATATAATCAAATGATGAGTGCAAAATAAACTGCTTGGTAGCTATACTTACTGTTAGAAAAATAGAAACTCTTTGCGCATATTATTATTGATCAAAAATATGTCAGGACCATCTACTGCTGACAAGGTGGCTTCCAACAGACGGGGCCTACTCTAACACATGCCTCTCCTGGGCTAACAACCTACAATATGGGCAAAGTAGGATCCAGCTATAAGTTACATGCCTCTTCTGGGCTTTCTGGAACAGGAACAGGATGAGAACATAAATGTCCAGGAATTCTATACAGAACTAGGTGGTTTATCTGTCCAAGCGATAGATGACGCAGATGACCCTGACAGACCATGGCAGTATGCAGTGAAGATGGAGACACGGAGTCCCTCCAAGTCCCTTGCGCAAATATCCAGATGCATGCTGAGTTGCTTGCGTAGTGACAGTCGCATTATCACCATTCGGCAGAGGGATGACTACTAGCTCTCCACCATGTTAGACCCTCATTGCCAGTTCAAAATGGGGGCCTTTTTGTTACACCTTCTTAGAGGGAAGAAAAAATCAACTACTATCGAAATATCCTTTGTAGTTGGTTGGTCGCTGCCTATGAGCGCCATCACCCATCCTCACAAGGGTCTAACCGGGGGGACCCTCTGAGCTCACGCTCCACTGCCATGACTGCTGGAGGAGGTGGGGGGCTGTAGCAGAACCAGCTCCATCAGCAGCAAGTTAAGTCTTGAGTCTCTGTTGAGCACATTCTTCAACCGCTTACTGAAGAAACCACCCAGCAGCAGCACAACATTATTTTTAAAAACATATCTTTTTACACATTTTTTTTTGTAGTTCTCATAGGGAACTATAACAAGCAATCATTAGATTGCTATTCTCATAGACTCCAATGCTATTACATGTACTAGTTTCCTATGGAGCTCTGCTACAGATAGCGGCTCCATAAGAAACACTATTCAGCAGCCTGGGGCACAGTCGCTGCAGGAGGGAGTCGGAGCATACCTGGAAGTGTATATATATGCGTTGTCTGGGGAGTACTCTTTCTAAGTATGGAGAGAGCCTAGTATGTGTAGTATATGTGTGGAGTACTGTAGGCCAGGCAATGTCCCTCTGAGTTTCTTCAAAGATATTCAAATTATCTTCCCTAGGTCTATCTGATGCCCCCAGATGTAAGATGTGATAATTTTCATATATTGTTTCCCAGAAATCCAGAGAAACATTGACTGGGTTAGGATACCCTTCATGCATATGGTTTGTTAGAATCTGAACATTTTGGTATATTTGGGACAAATTCTGAACCGATTCTGAATAAAATCAAATCATTCATCCTTACATTCTTCCTTATGCAGGATTTTTCTGTTTTCTATTTTCCATACTCAATCATTACTGTGATAAGTTTTTGATAGCTTTAAAATGAATGTAGCCCTAGAAACTGTTCATCTTCTCTATTTGCATCCTGTCCTACATCATTGCATTGAGTCCTATCACTTAGCACTAATGGGAAAATTCATTATCTCCCCTATGCCTGTTGTAGTAGAAAAGTTGTAAATCCACATAATTTGTGATTTTTTTTTTTTAGTGGCAATTGGCATTTTATGCCACAGTCACCAATTTTATGAAAAGGGGGCATAGCTAGGGCAGCAATGCCATTGTGACTTTTCTACTTTGGCATTTTATGCCAACTTCCCCAATTTTATGAATGGCTATGGCATAGCTAGGGCGGAGTGATGGCTCATTCATTGTTATTTACACCAGAAACTAGCGTAAATAATGATTAAAGTTTCTTTACGGCACATAAACTGTTGGAAGCCTGCATCTCTTCATAAATTATCTTTTCTGACAGCGCAGGCCACGTAGTAGATGCTGGTCTTGATGAATCAGGGCTTAAGACATTTTTGGTAAAGCCTTGCAATTTCATTGTTTGAATGATTCTGAAAATCCTATTGTATAAGTAAATTGGATGCAAAAGCTTCGTGAAGTTTGCAAAAGGACAAAATGACATGGGTCAAGTGGAGCACGACTAAAAGCTTGAATGCCAAGTGATAACATGCTTACTCAATGTGAGATTAAACTGAAGCATATTTCGCTGACAAAGGTTTGACTCGCAACATAACATTTTACATGAATGATTTTGTCGATTTGTCTGGTTTTGCCATATGTTTCAGGTTCTATAGTAAAGCAATTAATAAGGCACGTAGATCCTATATCAGAGGAATGTGCAAATAAAATGAATACATTTATTTCATAACTGCACTTTAGAAGTTAAAGGGGTTATCCGGGAAAAGATATTTATGACTAATCCTCAGGATAGGTCGTCAGTATCAGATCTGCGGTGCTCTGACTCCCGGGACCCCTGCCAATTAGCTGTTAGAAAAGTCTTTGCACGCCACAGCCACTTCCTAGGCCAGTGACATCACTGTACATCGGTCAACCCCATTCAAGTCAATGGTGCTGTGCTGCAATACCAAGCACTGCCATTATTCGATATATGATGCTGTTCTTGGAAAGCTGCCAGGAGACTGCATTGCTCAGTAGAGCTCCAGTGAGCACAGTGGCTTCCTGAAACAGCTGATCGGCAGGGATGCTGGGACCCTGACTCCACTAATGTGATAAAGATGACCTATCCTGAGGATAGGTCATCATTATCATTTCCTGGATAACCCCTTTAATATACTCAAAGGAATAGTTAGGATAAATCCTCATGTATACATTATATTATGCCTACTGCAGGGCCCTAGGGGGAGTTGTATACTGTACATGGGTATTCACAGACCACCAAAAAAAGAATTTTGTGTCTTGCAGTGTACCTTCAGGTCTTGCACAATTCATAATACAGTGTATAAATTTTGCCCTGCCTGATGTTTTAGGACTATTATCATGATGGGTTTGATATTTAACGTCTTTTAATTCATTTAGAGGTGTTGTCCCATGAAAATATTTTACATTTTGAAATTAGCAACTGGATCTAAACACTTACAGTGCCTTGCGAAAGTATTCGGCCCCCTGGAACTTTTCAACCTTTTGCCACATTTCAGGCTTCAAACAAATATAACATTTTAAATTTTTTGGTGAAGAAACAACAACAAATGGGTCACAATTGTGAAGTGGAACGAAATTTATTGGATCATTTAAACTTTTTTTGTAATAATAAAACTGAAAAGTGGGGCGTGCAAAATTATTCGGCCCCTTGCATTAATACTGTGTTGCACCACCTTTTGCTGCGATTACAGATGCAAGTCGCTTGGGGTATGTCTCTATCAGTTTTGCACGTCTAGAGACTGAAATTCTTGCTCATTCTTCCCTGCAAAACAGCTCGAGCTCTTTGAGGTTGGATGGAGAGCGTTTGTGAACAGCAGATTTCAGCTCTTTCCACATATTCTCAATTGGATTCAGGTCTGGACTTTGACTTGGCCATTCTAAGACCTGCATATGTTTATTTTTGAACCATTCCATTGTAGATTTTGCTTTATGTTTGGGGTCATTGTCTTGTTTGAAGATAAATCTCTGTCCTAGTCTCAGGTGTTTTGCAGACTCCAACAGGTTTTCATCCAGAATGGTCCTGTATTTGGCTCTATCCATCTTCCCAAAATCCATCATGAAAAGCTGATGAAAAGCAGGCCCAAACCATGATGCTGCCACCACCATGTTTGACAGTGGGGATGGTGTGTTCAGGGTGATAAGCTGTGTTGCTTTTACGCCAAACATATCGTTTTGCATTGTTTCCAAAAAGTTTGATTTTGGTTTCCTCTGACCAGAGCACCTTTTTCCACATGTTTGGAGTGTCTCAGGTGGCTTGTGGCAAACTGTAAACAAGACTTTTTATGGATATCTTTGAGAAAAGACTTTCTTCTTGCCACTCTTCCATAAAGGCCAGATTTGTGAAGTGTTCGACTGATTGTGGTCCTATGGACAGACTTTCCCACCTCAGCTGTAGATCTCTGCAGTTCATCCAGAGTGATCATGGGCCTCTTGGCTGCATCTCTGATCAGTTTTCTCCTTGTTTGAGATGAAAGTTTAGAGGGAAGTGGATGTGGATGTCTTGGTAGATTTGCAGTGGTCTGATACTCCTTCCATTTCAATATCATTGCTTGCACAGTGCTCCTTGGGATGTTTAAAGCTTGGGAAATCTTTTGGTATCCAAATCCGGCTTTAAACTTCTCCACAACAGTATCACGGACCTGCCTGGTGTGTTCCTTGGTCTTCATGATGCTCTCTGTGCTTTAAACAGAACCCTGAGACTATCACAGAGCAGGTGCATTTATACTGAGACTTGATTACACACAGGTGGATTCTATTTATCTTCATCAGTCATTTAGGACAACATTGGATCATTTAGAGATCCTCAATGAACTTCTGGAGTAAGTTTTCTGAACTGAAAGTAAAGCAGCCGAATAATTTTGCACGCCCAACTTTTCAGTTTTATTATTACGAAAAAAGTTTAAATGATCCAATAAATTTCGTTCCACTTCACAATTGTGACCCACTTGTTGTTGATTCTTCACCAAAAATTTAAAATGTTATATCTTTTTGTTTGAAGCCTGAAATGTGGCAAAAGGTTGAAAAGTTCCAGGGGGCCGAATACTTTCGCATGGCACTGTATGTAATCACATGTAATTAAACAATTAGTATAGCCACTGCATTATTTAATAAGTCATTTCCTTATAGCACCACCTGCTGTTTACTCTTTTCCATATTTCTCTGTCCACCTGGCTGAGGTGGATGCACATGCTTGTTTAATCCTTCAACTGCCATCAGTCAGATTTCCTGTTAGAAGCTGTGGCAGTTACAGGAGAAAGGACATGCCTCCTAGAAAGTACCCTCCCCCTGAGAAAGGACACACCCCTTGGTTTACCAGCTTTAAATAAATATAGAAAACAATTTGAGCAATGAATGGGCAGATCTATGCGTTCATGTAAGTTATAGGGCTGGTTCTAGCTTTTTTTTAAAAAAGAGATTGTATTTTTCTATACATAATGTCTGATTTTTATTTTTTTACATTAATCTTGGGATTACCCCTTTAAATAGGACCTGTGTGTCTTGATTCCCATTGATCCTCTAATCATTGGGTGTTTCTTTTTTTCTTTATAATAATAATCCATCCTCCGGTTCTGTAGTTATGCCCCAAATATCTGTATGCTAATAGAGAGCCAAGGGAGTGTAGACCAGCTGTCTGCTCCATTGGCATTGGCTACAGCATTGCTCTGACACTGTCCACCCATAGAGAACCTTGTCAGAACAACATCTTTCTAACAAAGCTAGAAACAGCCTTGTACATCACATGGATCAAGAGCTTCCCACATTCACTGCTCCACTTGCTCTACTAGATTCAATTCAGGCTGGCATCTCTGGGAGTATACTTTCTCAGGGGCTGTGTCCTTTCTCAGGGCGCATGTCCTTTTTGGTAGAGATTGAAGGATGGAACTGAGCATGTACGTCCACCTCAGCAATATCATGGAGGTGGACAGAGAATAAAAAGAAAAAAAATAAGAATGTGTCCTTGAAAATTGTACTTTAGCTAAGCTAGTTTTAGATTTATTCAGTTCTTTGGAAATATACTGTACAATTTGACCTTAAAAGTAACACAAAAGCTATAAAATTCTTTTCTTAAAATGTGTAAATACTAAGGTACAGTATGGCTCTTTGTTTGACCCATGGCTCCATTAGTATAATTTATGGTCTTCACCAGTCTATTCAATTGTATTGTATAACATCTTTATTATTCATTATTTGCAAAAACTAACATTCTCCCTTGAGCAAGATACACAACAAAAAGTACAAGTGAATTATTTCCTTTAAATGCCTTTACTGCATGAGAGTTAGATATTACATTTCTAAACTTACTGCAATGAATAGAATACAATGAGAAGAACATTTTTTCGGACATGATGTACATTTTCAAATCTGTAGAGTTGGCAGTGAAAAAAAATAATTTAAGTAAGCTCTGAGCTACAAAAGGACAGCTAGTTTAATAAACTGTCTACAGCATTGAAATTACAAGGCGGACATATATCAGAGAATGCAATCTTAGCTAGGGTTCATCTGAGCAAATAATTAATTTGGACCAAATTACAGTATGCACTTCCATTTCATTACAGAATGAAGGTGCTGTATTGGGAATGTTAATATTTCGGTTTTGTCAGTCTATTACCGTAAATTTCATTGTGGATGTGCTAGTGAAAGAACTCAGAGGGATAAGTAGCAGATAAATAGCTAATCAGATGGAATACATTGCATTAAATACAATTTGGCTCAAGCTGGCAATCAGCACTTGCAAACACAGGTAAGTAGATAAATGTTGCAATGGGGACTTTTTTTTTAAAAAAGTTTGATAACGCACCCCCCCCCATTCTGTATGAGCAGATTGCATGAGTTGTGGTCTGAAAATGGTGGGTCAAGATGAAATGTTCCATGCAAAGTATGGAATGAACATGCTTTCCTAATAAACCAAGCAAATCCTCATATTTATATCCATGCTACAACAGGGTGTTGGCCATTCAGAATATAAGAGGATCCTCCAATGGACCTAGGATCTCACACAATAATGGGCCACAAAGATCCATGATATGATAAACCCATCTGAATCTGACTTTGGAGACAATCTATTGCCATTAGGTTCTATTTCTTATGGGTTGATTCTATAATAACATTTATGTTCCGTGGGTAAAATCTGTGACCTAATGAAACGGAATATGCACATGCTCTTAATGAGTTGACCAGGGGCAGATTGGCCATAGACCTTATTAGGAAATTTCCCTGTAGGCCGATGCCCAGGGGACAGACTGAGTCCTCCTCATGTTCGGCTAGTGGAAGTTTTTGGGGATGTGCTTTGTGCTGCTGGCAGTATTTATGATGGACTGTGGTATTTGGCCCTTTTGGGGTGGTATACTGTGCCACAATATGGTATTGCTGGCCCTGCCTTCCATAAATTTGGACCCGACTACAAAACGGGGACACTTTTAGTATTTTTTCCAGGACCACTTTAAGTTCCCAGTCCGCCCCTGTAGTTGACCCTCAGAATAATTTCCTTTGTTGGACCAAGAATTGACCGCTTATCATGGTCCCTAATGCCACTCTCTACACAGGTGTTGAAAGTTTATTGATAGGAATCTAGAAAGTTTATTGATCTCTTCCTCTTGACCTGGATATTCATATATCCTCTGAATGCTTGCCAGGGCTATTAATTGCTATGATTTGCTCAGTACTCCCCTCCGCTACAGTTGTCTCCTCTACCTGGATTCCTTTTTCGAAAATTCTTTTTATCGATTTTGCCAAAAAATACTAAAAAGATCAATAGACATAAAAGCATGTCAGAAGCATGGCGTCTCAAGAACAAGAAGTGCAATAATTATGCATCAAGATTTGAACAGTGATATCAATGGAAACCTCAGCCAGAGAAGGATTTCTAAGGTGGTGCACCAATTGCTAGCTAACTACCATAGAGTTCAGCTAGTCCTCTTTATACCAGAACTCCCAGACCTTACAGGTGGTTCTGATCATAAGGTTCTTGGGACATCAATTTATTACCTACAGGAATGTGCTACGCAGTGTGGGGATTTCATAGACATGACAGCTTGCAATTAACTCCTTTATAGGTCAGGTATTTGGCTTACCAGGACGTTATCCCCATTTCACAGAATTTGCTGCCACTGTACATTTAAAGGGGTTGTATAGCATTTCTTAAGTGGTGGCCCATCCTCAGGTTAGGCTATCCCTAGCTGATTGGCATGGGTTTGGCACCCTGCACGCCTGGTGATCAGGTTTCTGGGTGTAGCTGGAAGTCAGTGCCAGAACTACACTGCACCATCAACATTTTAATGGACATCACTTGTCATTACAGAGCTGCTCCCATTGAAGTCAATAGTAGCAGTGCTGCAGTGACGAGCACTGCACACTACAATGTTGACAGTGCAATGGGGCTACAAAGAACGGCTGATCACGTGAGTGCAAGACCTTCTGATATTGATAGCCTATCTTGAGCATATAACATAACTTAAAAAAGGCTGGACAACCCCTTTAACATGTTAAATGTTGATAATGATTGTTACATCTGTATATGCACTCATATGTGAACAGATATATACACATTACACGTACATGGTGGAGAAGGAGCCATGACGAGGGCAGAACTAATAGCATCCTGGATTGCTCTTCTTGGGTGTTTCCTCCTCCCACTTCTGCCTGTCTTGACCACTCGCTCTGAGCTGCTGCCCGATTCATGTTACACCTGGCAGAATTGAGGACAGGAAAAGGAGGGGAAATGCAGGAACCAAAAGTAAAGCAAGAAGAGTTGGAATGCTGGAGGTTGAACCCAGTGGAGACTGAACTAAATGTAAGTTATGTGTATCTTACTACCTTATTATCTAACTCTGTGCCTGGTGCACACGCCCCTCCCCCACACTAGTTGTTATCCTGAGTCGGCATAACTCTTAAAGGGGTTGTCCACTCTTTGGCTACTCTTGATCAGTGTGTTTGTGAGATGATTATTTGGCACTTACTAATATAGTCTTTGTTGATATTCTGTGCCATTTTCTATATTTCATAAGGCATTCCCCATTGTTGGCCAAGTATTTTGTGCTGTCCACACAGAGCTCCTGTCCATAAAATGGTTCCTGAATGAGGGTCATTTGACAAGACAAATCACTCAGCCTCTTCCATTCATATACACTACACCTGCACTAAATCTTCAACATTGCAAGTGCAGATAGGTGTGGTACATTTTAGTGGAGAAGGTTGACCGATGTGTCTAGAGTTATTTTTGCCTGGTCACCTGACCCTCCATCAGCAGTCATCTTATGGGCATGTCTCCTGTATTGACAGCACAGTAGATTTCCCTAAAAAGGAGACTTATGAAATAAAGAAAATGGCCCAGAAAATCAACAAAGGCTATATTAGTAAGTGTCATATAATCATCTTACATACAGATTGGTCACAAATAGCCAGAGAGTGGCCAACCCCTTTAAATGTTCATCTAGTTGAGCGAATTTTGGAATATTTCAACTTATTACAATACTAATTTATGTAGCATTTATGTAGTTGTATTTTCAACCTTTTATAAGGTATAGTGCAGTCTCAAGCTTCAGTCCTCTGATAGTTCAACAATAGTTTTCATGTTTTTATCTTACAAAAGATAGCATTTAAAAGCAAAAAAAATATCAAACCAACTTCCAAGTGTCCAGGTTTTGGAGTGGAGTAAGGTGTTAAAGGGAGTCTATCAACAGTACTGACCATTGAGACCTATGGACAGAACTAGGCGGGGTCTGAGAGAGCAGAACATTAATTTATTATCAGGAGTAGTATGAATATTAACTTTTATTGTGCCAGATTCTGCAGTAGCAGTGCCTGGAAGAATAAAATGTCATATCCACACTACTCCAGATGATAAAGTTCCTCAAAAGGTATATTTAGCCTGTTCTCCACAACCTCTATTTCAGGTTATATTTAGTTATTGATTTTCCACCAACAATGTAAAATAGGAAAATACTGTTATCCATAAACTAAAAATAACAGAGATAGCCAAAGTTTATGCTTTATGTTTCTTTGTCATATGAATATACACTGTACTCAGTTGTATGCCATTACAGTGGCAACCATATTGTTTTTTTCACCTTGAATGAACTTCTCTGGAACTGATGTCAAAAATTCAAAAAAGCTAATTCAAAAGAGACAACCCATTAATATGCCTTTTTGGCATCACTTTTTCCAAAAATTGCTACTGTGACTGAATAGAAAAAGTATATAGAATAAGTAAAAACAAAAAAAACTAGCCAACCTATTTCTGATGTTCTAATATCATATTTATTAGTGTTTTGAGCGAATTGAAGTATCCAAAGTGGAATTCAATCCGAATTTCAGGGAAAAATCGATTCACAGTGAAGCTGAGTGCTAAGAGGCCATCGCAGTCATCTTGAAGATCCCACGCAAAATCTTGTGTGCGGTGACATATGACGTCACCAGACCGGTCAGCATGATGACATCATCATGCACTGCGCGAGATTTCACGTAGGATCTTCAATCAAGATGGCCACGGTGGCCTCTAAATGCTGAAATGGATGAGGTGGTTATTTATTATTTTTTTAACCCCTGAAAGGCCTCCATTCTTATGTCAGATGCCGTGATCAGCGATGAACACAGCATTTGAGGGACTTCCCCTTCACTGCATCCACTACTTACAAACAAATGCACTTTGTGGCAAAATAATTCATCACTAAGCTAATTTCTATGTGAAATTCGGCGAAGCAGCCAAATCAATGTTTTCATAACGTCACTCATCTCTCATGTTCATGTTTCTGGTGGAAATCTCTAAAGGGGTTCTCTGACAGTTTTTAACTGATGTAAAAATATGACTTCTGGTCAGCTCAAAAATAACCCATTTGGTGTTTTATTTGAAATAATACTCTAAAATATACATTTAAAAATACAATTAAAAAATAAAAAAATACAATATTACACTTGAGCATCGGCTTATAATCTCAGTCCCTTTATGCTAACCAAATGCAGAGCTCTCGCATTGGTATTTCACACATATATAAATGTAGCGGTTGATCCAGAATGCATATAGATGGTAAATTCCACATATAGTCTCTCAGATGTTGATTATATAATATAGATGGTAAACTCCACATATAGTCTCTCAGGTGTTAATTATGTTTCTCAGAATAAATTATCTGCTGCAGACAGGTGGTTCAATAATCGTCTTTCAATATTAAAAAGCGCCTCTTACCACTGGTGCACAGTTTATATGGTTGAGCGTTACAGCGCTTCTTACCAGTCCCCCTTTCGTGGGTTTGTTCGTACTTAGGAGAGAGACACAGTATACGGTGTTTGTACGAAGGAATCCTTCGCTGACTGGGATTATTCGCAGAGCTCCACGGCGCTCACCACGGTTGGCGCATGCGCATTTTATCACCTGAGATGCCGGGCCTCTGCTGCAGGTATTTTGTTGTAGTCAATACCTCATTCTCTCCTAGGTCTTAGATTCCGTCTTGTAATTCCTAAAGATAGGTGTTACAGTTCTCACGAGTCCACTCAGATAATTATTGTAAATATAATATGTAGCATATAATGTTCTTAATAATCCTCAAGACACTTGGACAACCGCACTGCCACCAGACGCGTTTTGAAAAACTCTGTTTTCTTCCTCAGTGGTGAATTCATAGTAAGGGACTGCCTATTCCTTAACCCTTAGGATACCAGCGCCGTACATGTACACATGGCGCCCGCTCGCATTTCTAACAGCAGAGACTTGCGGGTACTTACCACCATCGGCGGTTCCCTCTTCAGCAATTAGATGCCGTGATCACATGAGATCACGGCATCTAGTAGCGCAAAAGCCCGGAAGCGTTCGCTTCCAGGTGGTGTACAGACGCCCCATGTGGTCAAATGGGGTGTCTGTACACAATCTGAAAGCTGTAAACCTCGCTGATGAGGTTTACAGCTTTCAAAGTGCAATTCTTATTCTGGCCACTAGATGGCAGGCCAGGATAAGAAATTAGCAAATTTGGTTTTTAATTCAATATTAAAAACTCCTGATTGCTCATAAAGAAAAAATAAAAAACACAATCTATTTGCTCATATTTGAGCTTTAAAATAATCACAAAAAAAATTAAAAAAGTAAAAAAATATATAAAAAATAAAAAAATATAAAAGTTTAAATCACCCCCCTTTCCATATAATTAAAAAATAAATACCTAAATAACAATAAATATAGACATCATGGGTATCACCGTGACCGAAAACGCTCGTACTTTTAAAATATAAAAAAAAAATCCAATGCAGTGAATTGTGTGCCGGAAAAAATCGTCAAAATGGTGATTTGCTTTTTTTTGTCGCTTTTTTCTAAAAAAATTAAATAAAAAGTGATCAAAAAGTCATACACACCCCAGCATGGTATCAATAAAAAGTTCAGATCGCCCTGCAAAAAATGAGCCCCCATACAGCTCCATACACATAAATACCAAAAAGTTATAGGGGTCAAGATATGACAAAAAAAAAAAAAGTCCAACTTTATAATTATTTTATCACTATCAAAACGCAGAAAAAAACTATACATATTAGGTATCGCCGGATTCATACTGACCAGTAGAATGAAAGTAACTGGTCAGTTTTAATGAACATCGAACGCCGTAAATAAAAAAAACGGTAGAACTGTAGCGGAATAGCGTTTTTTTGCAATTTCACCCGATTTGGAATTTTTTCCGGCTTCCCATTACACCATATGCAATATTAAATGGTGGCGTTGGAAAGTAAAACTTGTCCTGCAAAAAACAAGCCCTCATAAAGCTATGTGAACAGAAAAATAAAACAGTTATGGCTGTTTGAAGGCAGGAAGCGCAAAATGAAAGCGCATAACCGAAAAAACCTCCGGTACTGAAAGGGTTAAATAGTGCTATTGTTGCCATAAAAAACAGGACTGGATTTTACTAATCCGTGCTATAACTGGATACTGCATTCATTTTACTAATTATGCCCCTTTCACACGAGCGGGAGACTCGCATGTCTACCGCAACGCATCTACAGGGCTGGACTCCTGCACTGACTGGGATCGCATATAATGCTATGTGATCCCAGTCAGTGCCGAGTCCAGCCCTGTAGATGCGTTGCGGGAGACATGCGAGTCTCCTGCTCGTGGGAAAGGGGCATTACATTTACTACATTGTTCACACTCAAAACACTATACTATAGTTACATGCATGTATTATTAGCTATTATTTCGTCTTCTTATTAGAGGTATAGTTAACGCCATATTCAAATTCCAAACATGTAACCTTTTTCCTCATTTCTTGTTTTTACTCGAGGAAAGCAAATCTATATACATTTTCAGGTGTTTTCAATATAACCCAATGCAGATTGCGTCTACTAACATCTCAGTTAAACCCTTCCAATGTGTGCATAAGGACCCTTTCACACGGGCGAGATTTCCGCGTGGGTGCAATGCGTGATGCGAACGCATTGCACCCGCACTGAATCCTGACCCATTCATTTTAATGGGGCTTTTCACATGAGCGTTTTTTTTCACGCAGCATTTTCGCGTCACGTTAAAATCGCAGCATGTTCTATATTCTGCGTTTTTCACGCAGCCCTTCCTCAATAGAAGTCAATGGGGCTGCGTGAAAAACGCAATACATCCGGATACAACGCGTTGCGTTTTTCACGTATGTTACTAGGCAACAGTGAAGGCAGACAAGACAGGAAGTACAAGCTGAAGGAAGGGGTTATTTAGCTGCTGGTGAGGAGGTGCTTGCTGATAGAGCCTTCCCTTGCCGTTCCTGAGATAGAGAAAATGCCTCGTGTCCCAACAACCATGGATGTGGACAAGCTGATTGTCCTGGTTCAGGATAGGCCTGCCATCTGGGACACCCGTAGTGCGGCCTATCATGACCGTTACAAAAAAGAAGCCGCCTGGAAAGAGATTACGAAGGAGTTGTTCCATTCGGTGTGGGGTGAAACATCATCCAAAAATAGAAATGGCTTGGGTAAGGAACACTCCATTTTTAACTATATTTGTCATGTTTCTTAAACCTCATTGTCACATGTGTAATGTTGCTATCAATTTATTTTCCCAGTGTATTTGCTTAGGGGATGTTTGCTCTAATATTTTCTTTGTATCCTTTATGATAGTTGAAGATGTAAAAAACCGCTGGCGTAGTTGTCGGGACCAGTTTAGAAAGGAGATTACCCAGCATGGGCGCAGTGGTTCTGGTCCCCCGAAAAAAAGGCCATATATTTACAGAGAACAGCTCATGTTTTTGCGGGATGTAATTGATTTGAGGCCGTAAGTTTCTGCATCCTTTGTTTTTATTCGTAATGTTATGTCTATCTTACTTTAACATGTCCTTTCATTAAAGGGGTTCTCAGAGTTATATATATTGATGACCTATGAAGAGGAGGCAGCGCTGATACTGCGCGCGCCTCTTCAAACAGCTGATTGGCGGGGGGTGCCGGGTGTCTGACCCCCGCCGATCTGATATTGATGACCTATCCTGAGGATAGGTCATCAATATATATAACTCGGAGAACCCCTTTAAGCCTGTTGAATCCCTCTGTCCCTTCAGCATTTGCCCTTTTTTTTATTTTCTCATTCAAGATCTAGTGAATGTTCTCTAATTTTTACGTAAATGTTTTTCGGTGGTTTTTTTGTTTGGAAAATATTTGATCTTTCTTTTTAGAACGGAGGATAGTCTTGAGACTGAGGCAGAGGAGCTTGCTCCTGACCAGCCGAGTGGCAGTGAAGGACCTGGCCAAGCCACACAGGAGGCTGACGACCCAGCTGAAGGTGGACCATCTGGTGTTGGACAGAGCAACCCCCCAGCTGCACATGATGTTGTGCCTTCCCAAGTAGTCTCTCCCGTAAAAGAAGGGCACCTTTGCCTGCAGAGGTAGAGGTGAACACAAGGGTTATGGAGTATTTAGGCCGGGCAAGGCATGAGGACACCTATGATCTGTATGGGCGCAGTCTTGCGGAACATTTCCGTCGCCTGCCCATTGATGTTTACTTTAGAATACAGTCCTCTATTAGTACCCTTCTGGATGCTGCTACACCTCCCAAAGACCCCAAGGAGTTGTTTCAGGCCATTGAAAATTGGCGCCGTCATGGAAGTATCCATGATGCTCCCCCACCTTCACATTCGGTCCATCATCAGATGGAATATCCTGTTCAAGGCAGTTTTTATGCACCTGAGCACACCAGACCTCCATCCTCAGGGCTGAAAAGGGCTGAAATTGGTAGTGGCCCCCTATCCCACTCTTCTGGCCCACATGGCCCCTCTCAGCCACCAATGAGCATGGGACCCGGCCCTTATTCTGGCCCAAACCCACAACCTCGTTTTTTTAATTTGTAATTATGTTTTTTTTAATGTTGGATTTAACATATTTGCTTGGTTGTTTGGGAATATATTTTCATGTACAATACCGAGGTTATGATGGTGTTGTTTGCTGTGTAATAAACAATGTGTGAGTGTTACTTGATTTACATTATGGTCCATTATTTACAATTTTATGTTAAAATAAAGAAATAGACAATATAGTACATTTCCAAATTTTATTAATCTTCCACACCCCTTATCATAATCTGAACTAATGTTTAAAATTTTAATAAAGTCAGAATCCAACATTTAACATTACATAATTATTACATAAACAGAATAAATATATTTTTTTAATTTTAAAGGTCACCATTATCAATTGTACAATTTGATTGGGAAATGAGGTATTAGTATATATTTCAATAGGAAAAATACATTTTGAAATGGAAATATATAAGCTCGCAACCCACGTCAAGGGTCCTCATTGTATTGCGAGTCCCTATCTAAAAAAATAGACAAACACTACCTAAAAAAATTAAACCAGCCAGATGAGTCCAAAAAACAAAACAAAAAAAAAACACGATTTAAATTAACTACTGCTGGAAAGGACCTGAACCAATGGGGGACATAAAATAGTCGGAAAATAATTCCCGCACCCTGAGACCAGCAGATCCTGCTCTTCCGAGATGAGAGGCTTCTCCTTGTGCAGGTGTTTCAAATGTCTCATCTTGGTCCTCAGGGGTGGACTCATAAGTGCGTATATAGTTATGTAGCACTATACACGCCTTTATTACCCCATTGACATTTTTAGGTGCCAGCTGGATGGCTGAAAGAAAAACCCGCCATTTGCTGGAAAGTATTCCAAAAGTGCACTCAACATACCTTCTAGCCCTGCTTAACCGAAAATTAAAAGTGCGCCTTTTGTGATCCAAACCTTGTCTGGGGAATGGACGCATGAGGTTTGTTGACAGTGCAAAACCCTCGTCGCCAACTAAAACATAAGGTGCAGAGGGACCAGAGGAGCCAGGAAGATTAGCTGGCTGCGGTATGTTGAGTTGGTTGGACTGAAGCAACCGACTCATTCTGGAAGCCCTGAAGATGCGAGCATCTGCAGAACTACCATAGGCCCCAATATCTACATATATAAACCTCTAGTTTGTGTCAGCCAAGGCCAACAAAACTACAGAGAAATACTGCTTATAATTGTAGAAATGGGACCCTGAGTTTGGTGGCTTCTTCACTCGTATGTGCTTCCCGTCAAGGGCACCAAGACAATTGGGAAACTGTGCCCTCTCCAGGAAGCCCTGGGCTATATCCAACCACTGCTGCGTAGATGGGAGCGGCAGCATAGCAGCTCTGAGCCGCAACCAAATTGTATGACAGGTTGAAGTCACTATTCCAGCTATCGTGGAGGTCCCCATACGAAACTCAAAATGTAAAGATGAAAAAGAATTGCCCGTCGCCAAAAATCTGCAATGAAAAAAAAAATACAATTGAAAATGAACAACTTAATGAAAAAACGTGAAATACACACAAACCAACCAAAAAAAAAATATAACACTTACCTCAGCGTAATAATAAGACGTTCCTCAGGAGAAACACAGCGACGCATATTTGTGTCCTGGAAAGTTAGCCCAGGACGCAACTCAGACAAAAGACGGTCAAAAGTTGCGACACCCATGCGGCAGTAACTAAAAAACTTAGAAGGGTGCAGCCTTAGGTCAGTGTATAACAAAACAAACTGACCATGGCTGGGCCGCTGAGATACTAGAGGATGAACCCACATTCGCTTCCTCCGCGGTTCCTCCTGGATCATTTCTGGCCGATCACCAAAACAACGAAAAAGTATCCAAAGAAAAAGAACATGATCGGAATTAGATAACGGTGAACCAGACATTATGCCAATGAAAGACCACCAAACACACAATTCAAACACTACCACACAAAATGGAGATTTCCACAAAATCAAAAAGCATTGTGGGTCTATTTATAGGTTAGACAAGGCAACAGGTGTTTTGACTGAGGATGTTTGCGTTTTTTTTCACGCGCGGATGGCATGCGAGTGGCATGCGTTTTTCACGCGCGTGAAAAAAAACGCAAACATCCTCAAAACGCAAAAACTGAACGCAATCGCACACAAATATTACAACTATCGCAGGACAAATCGCACGTTTTTCCCAGAACGCACCCTGAACGCATCCGGACCAAATCCGCGACGCTCGTGTGAAAGGGGCCTAAGTGCTTGTTCACACCCATATCTACCAATATGTTATCTGTGCATAGGTGCTTGTTCACACTAGTGTCCACCAATATATTCTTAAGCTATTTTTTCACTTATATTATATATTTCCCTTTTTTTCTTTTTCTTCCTATTGTAGGACAATTTATATACGTTTATTATACTTCTTATTGTCCAAAAAATCTATTATTTAAGGAGAATAAATCTGTATGCTTTTTCAGGTGTTTTCAGTATGACCCAATGTAGATTGCTTTATACTACCATCGTAGTTTAACCATTCCAATGTGTGCATAGGTACTTGTTCACACTCATGTCTTCTAATATGTTATGTGTGCATAGGTGCTTATTCATACTAGTGTCCACCAATATACTCATAAATCGTTTTTTCATTTATAATGTCTATTTCCCTTTTTTTTCTATCATAGAACAATTTATATATTCTTATTTCACATTTTGCCTTCCCAAAATCCATTGTTTGAGGAAAACAAGTCTATGTACATTTTCAGGTGTTTTTAATATAACCCAATACAGATTGCTTTATACTACCATCGTAGTTAAACCATTCCAATGTGTGCATAGGTACTTGTTCACACTCATGTCCACTAATATGTTATGTGTGCATAGGTGCTTATTCATACTAGTGTCTACCAATAAATAATTTTTTTCATTTGTAGTATATATTTCCCTTTTTTCCTCATCACAGGACGATTTATATATTCTTATTTCACATTTTGCTTTCAAAAAATGCTTTGTTTGAGGAAAGCAAATCTGTGTACATTTTCAGGTGCTTTTAATATAACCCAATACAGATTGCTTTAGGCCCCTTTCACACAGGCGCGATTTCCGCGCGGGTGCAATGCGTGATGCGAACGCATTGCACCCGCACTGAATCCTGACCCATTCATTTCAATGGGGCTTTTCACATGGGCGAATTTTTTCACGCATCAGTTCGCTGTTGCGTGAAAATCGCAGCATGTTCTATATTCTGCGTTTTTCACGCAGCCCTGGTCGTATTGAAGTGAATGGGGCTGTGTGAATAACGCATTGCATCCGCACGCAAGTGCGAATGCAATGCGTGATTCACTGATGGTTGCTAAGAGATATTGTTTGTAAACATTCAGTTTTTTATCACGCTCGTGAAAAACGCATTAAAACGCTTCGCACCCGCGCGTAAAAAACTAAACGAACGTACGCGCAATTGCGTGCGGATTGGTGCGGATGCGTGCGGATTTTCCCAGAACGCATCCGGACTGAATCCGTGACGCCCGTGTGAAAGAGGCCTTATACTACCATTGCAGTTCAACCATTCCAATATGTGCATAGGTGCTTGTTCACACTCATGTCCACCGATATATTGAGTGTGTATAGATGCTTGTTCTTACTAATATCCGCCAATACATTCATATCCCTCTTTTTTTTTTCTTTTTTCTCTTCCCCCTTCTCTCTTTCTTTCTTCTCTTTGTAGCAAAAAAAAAAAAAAAAAATTCATGGGGGATGGTGAAAGTGCGCAGGAGGTGTCGGTGCGCTGTTATGCAGCCTGGTATCGACACCCCGTGTGTCACCGTCGCAATCCCCAGTTATCTACAAAAAAACAAATACCTCCAATTCTACATTCAACCCCGAAGGTGCCAAAGTTTTTAACTGATGACCTATCATCTGGATAGCTTAACAGTGTCTAATCAGTGGGGGTCTGACACCTGGGACCTCTGCCAATCTGTTGTTTCAGAGGGCACCTGAGCTCCTGTGCTTGCCACCGCCTTCTCGCAGTTTACCCTAAGCCATTGATGTCATGTTCATCGGTCACATGGCCATCGAGCAGCTTCATTCTCCTGCAACAGCCTGGTGGTTACCCTCATGGCAATTGTGCTCACCAAGACCAAGAAAGGCGAGGCACATGCCCATCACATGTTAGGGAAGCACACAACTAGGTGCAACGAAGGTCCATCACCCATGCCCATGCTGGCACTGCTTTCCTATCCCACACAGCATAAGCCTGACACAGCATGGCGGTGACACCAACAAGTGGCCAAGTTAGATGAGGTAGCTGGTGAAGCACCCAAAAATTTAGCCTGACACAACATGGCGGTTACACCACCAATGACTTTGTCCGACTGAGAATGCAGTGAAATGGCTTTTGTTGAGCCTCCCAAAATTCTTTTCGGAGTACATAAAGTCGACCTTCAGCAAAAAAAATTTTTTTTAAATGTCGGTACTTGCGCCTCCTGAAAAATTGTTTTGGACTGTCTGTTTGACGCTCCTGAAACATTGTTTTACACTGTCTATAGTTGACACTGTGGAAAAACTATTTGGAGAGAGGGCCTGTAGGTGGCCCTCCGGACAAATTGTTTAGAGAGAGGGCCTGTAGGTGGACCTCCTGAAAAATTGTTTGGAGAGAGGGCCTGTAGGGGGCCCTCCGGAAAAATTGTTTAGAGAGAGGGCCTGTAGGTGGCCCTCCGGAAAAATTGTTTAGAGAAAGGGCCTGTAGGTGGCCTCCGGAAAAACTGTTTAGAGAGAGGGCCTGTAGGTGGCCCTCCGGAAAAATTGTTTGGAGAGAGGGCCTGTAGGGGGCCCTCCGGAAAAATTGTCGTAAAAGAGTGCCAGTTGGCCCTGTAAAAAATTGCGTTTTGGGTCAGCGTTAGGCAAAGACGACAAGGAGGAGGAGGAGTAGGAGGAGTAGAGAAGAGGAATCGGATACATAAGTAATGTTAATCTTTAACTGATTTCTCCCGGAGGAGATTTGAATTCCGGTGAAATCCAGGCTTTGTTCATTTTAATAAGCGTCAGCCTGTCAGTGCTGTCAGTTGACAGGCGTGTACGCTTATCGTGATGACGCCACCAGCTGCACTGAATACCCGCTCTGACAACATGCTAGCGGCAGGGCAGGCCAGCACCTCCTACAGCGCCAGTTCAGGCCACGTGTCCAGCTTTGAAACCCAGTAGTTGTATGGAGCAGAGTGATCGGTCCGTACGTTGGTATGGTCAGCTAGGTACTCCCTCACCATCTTTCTGTAAAGCTCACCCCTACTCTGCCTATACTGGGGACAGGTGACAATGTCTTGCTGGGGTGACATAAAACTGGCAAAGGCCTTGGAGAGCGTTCCTCTGCCAGTGCTGGACAAGCTGCCTGCTCGCCTCCTCTCCCCCGCTACTTGGCCCACAGAACCACGCCCTCTGCCGCTAGCGGCGTCAGATGGGAAGGATTGTTTCAGCTTGTGCACAAGGGCCTGTTGATATTGATTTACTCTCATACTCCTTTCCTCTACAGGGATGAGAGTGGAAAGGTTCTGCTTGTACCGTGGGTCCAGGAGAGTGAACACCCAGTAATCAGTGTTTGAAAAAATGCTTCTAACGCGAGGGTCACGGGATAGGCAGCTAACATGAAGTCTGCCATGTGCGCCAGAGTCCCAACACGCAAGAATTCCCTCTCCTCACTGGCCTGACTCTCCATTTCCTCCTCCTCCTCCAAGTCCTCCTCTTCAGCCCATACACGCTCAAGAGTTAAGGACTGAGCACTGGTACCCTCTTCTGTCTCGCCGACATTCTCCTCCTCTTCCTCCTCATCCTCATCCCCCTCCTCCGATACACGCTGAGAAACAGACCGGAGGGTGCTCTGGCTATCAAGCGACGTATCTTCCTCCACCGTCTCTTGTGACAATCGCAAAGCTTCCGACTTCATGCTGAGCAGTGAGTTTTTCAACAGGCAAAGCAGCGGGATGGTGAGGCTGATAATGGTGGCATCGCCGCTGACCATCTGTGTTGACTCCTCAAAGTTGGTCAACACCTGACAGATATCAGACATCCACGTCCACTCCTCATTGTAGACTTGAGGAAGCTGTCACGAGTGGTCTTGCGTCTGGAATCAGACGTTCTGCGCGGCTTTCTAAGTGACAGGTTTGACAGGCTATTCCCTGTGGTTTGGGTGCTGTTCTCCACACCCCTTTCCCTCAGCTGTTGCCGCTTGGCAATTAGCTGTCTCCTACTTACCTCTTCCTCTCCCAGTATCCCTTGCGGTTTATATCTGCTACATACCTGTTGAGAGTGGTGTGGATCTCGGCTGAGATCCTGTTGCTGAGTTCTACTTAAAGTTAAGTGTTTTCCCTTCCTTTGGTTATTCCTGTTTGAGTCTCCGGTTCCTCCTTACGCTTGGAGGAACAGGTTACTCTCTTGTGTCATTAGACTGCAGGGTGTTCTAGGGTTTACTCAGATTAGGTTGCTGTGTATGAGCTTTCCTACCACCCGGGTTAGTTCATACTGGTAGCCAGCTAGGGCCTAGTCTTAGGGTCCCCTGCAGGAGGTGACCAGTTCCCTGGTTTTGTCTGTTCCCATCCCTCATACGCTCGGTGTGGCTTTTCCCCCCACACCCGAGCGTGACATTATAAACCGCCACTAACAAAATTTATGTCATTTTTGTGCTGACATGGATGCTATTGCTACACTGGCTGAACGGCTGCAGGGACTCAGCTTGGAGGTGGCTGACATCCGCAACCAGATTCAGAGACCACAGGCTGGTGGTTCTGGGGGTGCTGAGTGTCAGGCCTGTTTGGAGCCTAAGGTCCCCCTCCCGGATAGATTTTCTGGGGAATGTGATAATTTTGTTCTATTTAGGGAGGCATGCAAATTGTATTTCAGACTGCGTCCACATTCTTCTGGTAATGAGGAACAGAAGGTTGGTGTGGTCATCTCGCTGCTTAAAGGGGATGCGCAGTCATGGGCCTTTTCTCTACCGGCTGGATCGCTGTCTCTCCGGTCGGTAGATGAATTTTTCAAGACCCTAGGGATTATCTATGATGACCCGGATCGTATCTCCCTGGCGGAGACCCAGATACGTAACCTTTGTCAGGGTGAGCGGCCGGTTGAGACTTATTGCTCTGAGTTTCGGAGGTGGGCGACCAATACTGAATGGAACGATCTGGCTTTACGTAGCCAATTCTGTCAAGGTTTGTCTGAAAGGCTGAAGGACGCTTTGGCCTTTCAGGAAACCCCTGTGTCTTTGGAAGCCGCTATGTCTCTTGCTGTACGCATGGATAGGCGCCTGAGAGAGCGATCTAGGGGCCCCCGCTCTCAGGACGTACTATCACATAGTGTACCAGCTTCCTATGACACTTTGGGTGAATATTCCCCTAGGTTGATGTCTGGGGATGAACCTATGCAATTAGGGGGAGCCACTCCTGTAGCCACCCGCAATCATCTTGGTAATAAAAAGGGTGTGTGTTTTTTCTGTGGTCAGAAAGGACACTTTATCAATGTATGTCCATGCTTCCTATCTCTAAAGGAGAGAAAAGAAAAGGGGGCGTTGAATTCTCATCTCACTCTTGGTGGAGTGGGTAGGGAGACTGAAAATGTGCATTTGTCTTCATCCTGCAGTACCCGTTTTCTCCTGACTGCCGAGGTGGCGCTAGAATCAAAGGTTGTGAAAATTGAGGTGTTTATTGACAGCGGGGCAGGGGTGAACTTGATTGATGCTCAGTTTGTCCGTATGCATGGATTGTCACCAAGTTCTTTGGATAAGAGGATTTCTGTGTTTGCCATTGATTCTGCACCTCTCTCTCAGAAGTGTTTGTCTCAGATGGTGCATGATATCAAATTAAGAGTGGGTGAATTTCATCAGGAGCTTATTTCATGTTTTGTGTTGGAAGGTCTTCCTGCTCCTGTGGTTCTGGGTTTACCGTGGTTAAGCAAACATAATCCGTCCATTGACTGGCATACTAGACAAATTGTGGATTGGGGCGATTATTGTGTTGACAATTGCCTTAATACATCTTTTTCTGCTTTAACCACTAAGACTCTTCCTTCTTTTATATCGGATTTCTCTGATGTATTTTCTGAAGGTGGATGTCAGGATTTACCCCCTCACCGGGAATACGATTGTCCTATCAATCTTATCCCTGGAACAAGATTGCCTAAATCTAGGCTGTATAACCTTTCTGGACCTGAGAGAACGGCCATGAAGGAATATATTGCTGAGAGTTTGGCCAAAGGACATATTAGGCCTTCCAAATCTCCTGTGGCAGCAGGGTTCTTTTTTGTTAAAAAAAAGGACGGATCCCTTAGGCCATGTCTGGATTTCCGTGAACTCAATAGGATTACTGTCCGTGATCCGTACCCCCTTCCTTTGATTCCTGACTTGTTTAACCAGATTGTGGATGCCAAGGTGTTCTCCAAGTTGGACTTAAGGGGGGCATATAATCTGGTCAGGATCAAGGAAGGGGATGAATGGAAGACGGCCTTTAACACTCCTGAGGGCCACTTTGAGAACCTGGTCATGCCTTTTGGGTTGACCAATGCTCCTGCTGTCTTCCAGCATTTTGTTAATGACATTTTTCATCATCTTGTGGGGAGGTTTGTAGTCGTGTATTTGGATGACATACTAATCTATTCTCCAGATATTGTGACACATCAGGATCACGTGAGGCAGGTGTTGCAAATTTTAAGAGATAACAAGTTGTATGCAAAATTAAAGAATTGTGCTTTTGCTGTACATGAGGTGCAATTCTTAGGATACCTGCTTTCATCTTCAGGTTTTCGTATGGATCCAGAGAAGGTCTGTGCTGTTCTGAACTGGGACCGACCTGAAAATCTGAAGGCTCTTATGCGATTTTTGGGGTTCACCAACTATTACCGAAAATTTATTAAGAACTATTCGACTATAGTTAAACCCTTAACTGACATGACTAAGAAAGGGACGGATGTCTCTGTGTGGTCTGATGCAGCATTGCAAGCCTTCTCTGCTGTAAAGGAGTGCTTTTCCTCTGCCCCTATATTGGTGCAGCCAGATGTGTCACAACCTTTCATTGTGGAGGTTGACGCATCCGATGTGGGGGTAGGAGCTGTGTTATCACAAGGCCCGTCACCTGGTAAATGGCGCCCATGTGCTTTTTTTTTTCGAAGAAACTCTCTGTGGCGGAGAGAAATTATGATGTGGGTAACCGAGAGTTACTGGCCATTAAGTTGGCTTTTGAGGAATGGCGTCATTGGTTGGAAGGGGCGAATCATCCAATCACGGTATTCACTGATCACAAAAATCTGGCTTACCTGGAGTCGGCTAGACGACTTAATCCGAGGCAGGCCAGATGGTCTTTGTTCTTCACCAGATTCAATTTCATTGTCACATACCGTCCTGGGGTTAAGAATGTGAAGGCGGATGCCTTGTCACGTAGTTTTCCCGGGGGTGGTGATTTTGAAGATCCTAGCCCTATACTGTCTGAAGGAGTGGTGATATCCGCTCTTTACCCTGATCTTGAGGCTAAAGTGCTTGAGGCCCAGGGAGATGCGCCGGAGTCTTGCCCTCCCGGGAAGTTGTTTGTTCCTTCTGATTTGCGTTATAAGGTTTTTGAGGAGCATCATTCTTCGGTGCTTGCGGGACACCCTGGGAGTAAATCCACTGTCGACCTCATCTCTCGTAGATTCTGGTGGCCAGGTCTGCGTAAGTGTGTTGAGGAATATGTGTCAGCCTGTAGTGTCTGCGCACGCTCTAAGGTGACACATACTCGTCCTTCTGGACCCCTACTTCCATTACCCATCCCGTCCAGACCATGGACTCACCTATCCATGGACTTCATCACTGATCTGCCTGAGTCGTCTGGTAAGACAGTTATTCTGGTGGTTGTAGATCGTTTTAGTAAAATGGCGCACTTTATTGCATTACCCGGACTCCCCAATGCTAAAACTCTTGCACAAGTGTTTGTTGACAATATTGTGAAACTTCATGGCATTCCCACTGACGTTGTCTCTGATCGTGGGACTCAGTTTGTGTCCAGATTCTGGAGGGCGTTCTGTACTCGGCTCGGGGTACAACTGTCTTTCTCTTCTGCCTTTCATCCCCAGACGAATGGACAGACTGAGCGTACCAATCAGAATCTGGAGACTTATTTGAGATGCTTTGTCTCTGAGAACCAGGAGGAGTGGTCCTCGTTTTTGTCTCTGGCTGAGTTTGCCATAAATAATCGCAGACAGGACTCCACTGGTAAGTCACCATTTTTTGGTGCATATGGCTTTCACCCGCAGTTTGGCACATTTTGTGGTTCTGATACTTCTGGTATTCCTGAGGAAGAACGTTTTTCGTCATCATTGTCTTCCATATGGCGAAAAATTCAAAGTAACTTGATAAATATGGGTAACAAGTACAAACGTGTGGCTGACAGGAGACGCATGAATGGTCCGGACCTAAATGTGGGTGATTCTGTGTGGCTGTCTACTAGGAACATTAAGTTGAAAGTTCCTTCATGGAAGTTGGGTCCAAGATTTATTGGCCCATATAAAATCACGGCCATTATTAATCCTGTAGCATTTCGTCTTGAACTTCCGCAGGCCCTGAAAATCCATAATGTGTTTCACAGATGTTTGTTGAAGAGGTATGTTGAACCTCTGGAGCCATCTCCCTTGCCACCCGCGCCTGTCTTGGTGGATGGTAATTTGGAATTTCAGATTGTCAAGATCATTGATTCTCGAGTTCTTCGTGGGACCCTTCAATATCTGGTTCATTGGAAGGGTTATGGTCCTGAGGAGAGGTCATGGGTACCGGCATCTGACGTGAATGCCAGTCGTTTGGTAAAAGCCTTTCACAGATGTCACCCTGATAAAGTTGGTCCTGGGTGCCCGGAGGTCACCCGTAAAAGGGGGGGTAATGTCACGAGTGGTCTTGCGTCTGGAATCAGACGTTCTGCGCGGCTTTCTAAGTGACAGGTTTGACAGGCTATTCCCTGTGGTTTGGGTGCTGTTCTCCACACCCCTTTCCCTCAGCTGTTGCCGCTTGGCAATTAGCTGTCTCCTACTTACCTCTTCCTCTCCCAGTATCCCTTGCGGTTTATATCTGCTACATACCTGTTGAGAGTGGTGTGGATCTCGGCTGAGATCCTGTTGCTGAGTTCTACTTAAAGTTAAGTGTTTTCCCTTCCTTTGGTTATTCCTGTTTGAGTCTCCTGTTCCTCCTTACGCTTGGAGGAACAGGTTACTCTCTTGTGTCATTAGACTGCAGGGTGTTCTAGGGTTTACTCAGATTAGGTTCCTGTGTATGAGCTTTCCTACCACCCGGGTTAGTTCATACTGGTAGCCAGCTAGGGCCTAGTCTTAGGGTCCCCTGCAGGAGGTGACCAGTTCCCTGGTTTTGTCTGTTCCCATCCCTCATACGCTCGGTGTGGCTTTTCCCCCCACACCCGAGCGTGACAGAAGCTGACTGACCTGACTACCAGTTCTGGTGGAAGTTGACATCTGGCAGTCTACAATCGCTGTGCGCTGCTGGTAAACTCTGGATAACATGTTTAATGTCGAAATTCCATCTTGTGGGCACGTCGCACAACAGTCGGTGAGCGGGCAGTTGTAGGCACCGCTGTGCTGCCCTGAGAGTGGCAGCTTCTGTGGTCTACTTGCGGAAATGCGCACAGATGCGGCGCACCTTGGTGAGCAAATCAGACAGATTGGGGTATGTCTTGAGGAAACGCTGAACTATAAGATTGAACATGTGGGCCAGGCATGGCACATGTGTCAGTCTGCCGAGTTGCAGAGCCGCCACCAGGTTACGCCCGTTGTCACACACAACCATGCCTGGCTTGAGGTTCAGCGGTGCCAGCCACACATCGGTCTGCGCCGTGATGCCCTGTAACAGCTCTTGGGCGGTGTGCCTTTTGTCACCTAAGCTCAGCAGTTTGAGCACCGCCTGCTTGCGCTTACCCACGGCACTGCTGCTGCGCCTAGAGCTACAGACTGAACGCGCCGTGCCCACGGATGGTAATTCGGAGGTGGAGGAGGGGTCGGAGGAGGAGGCATAGTACGTCTGAGAGACCGTGACCGAGGTAGGCGCCGCAATCCTCGGTGTGGGCAGTACATGAGCGGCCCCAGGGTCAGACTTGGTCCCAGCCTCCACCAAGTTAACCCAATGTGCCGTCATTGATATATAGTGTCCCTGCCCGGCAGCACTTGTCCACGTGTCCGTGGTTAGGTGGACCTTCTCAGAAACAGCGTTAGTCAGGGCACGGATGATATTCTGTGACACGTGATGGTGTAGGGCTGGGACGGCACATCAGGAAAAATAGTGGCGGCTGGAGACTGAATACCGAGGGGCAGCCACCGCCATGAGGTTGCGAAAGGCCTCGGTCTCTACCAGCCTATAGGGCAGCATCTACAGGCTCAGCAATTTGGAGATGTGGACGTTGAGGGATTGGGCATGTGGGTGGGTGGAACTGTATTTCCTCTTGCACTCCAACGTCTGCTGTAAAGACAGCTGAACGCTGCGCAGGGACACATTGGTGGAGGTTGTGGAGGATCGTGGAGGCGAAGGTGTGGTTTTCCAGCGGGAGGCGCTCGTGCCGGGGTCCTGGGCAGGGGGTTGACTAGCAGAGGCAGCAAGTGACACAGGGGAAGGAGCAGTGGTGTGACCCGCAGGAGGAGAACGGCCTTGGTTCCATTGAGTGGGTTGTTTAGCACTCATATGCCTGCGCATGCTGGTGGTGGTTAGGCTAGTAGTGGTGGCACCCCTGCTGATCCTGGTGTGGCATAGGTTGCACACCACAGTCCGTCGGTCATCCTCGCTTTCTTTAAAGAACCTCCAGACTTGCGAACATCTAGGCCTCGCCACGGGAGCTTCACTACATGAAACAGTTGCTGCTGATGCACCAGCTCTGGCCCTGCTTCTCCCTCTGGCCACACCACTGCCTCTTCCAACCTGTTCTGGTGCAGCACTTGCCTCCGCCTCAGAAGCACTGTCTTCACTCGGCTTATCAACCCAGCTTGGGTCAGTCACCTCGTCATCCTCCGATTCCTCAGTCTGCTCCCCCCTCGGACTTCCTGCTCTGACAACTACTTCACCACTGTCTGACAACCATGTCTCCTCATCGTCCAACACCTCTTTACACACTTCTTCCACTAAGTCAACAATGTCATCACCCACAGACTGCGACAGTTGGAAAACTTGGGCATCGGGAAAGAGGTCAGCAGCAACCTGAGAAATGGTTTGTGACTCTGGGAAGGGTCCAGAAAACAGTTCCTCAGAGTATGTTGGATCGCATTCCAAATTTTCCTGGGAGGGGGCAGACTGGGGGGAAGGAGGTTGAGGTGGAGGAGCCAGAGGAGTGCTCCCTTGGGTAACGTGGGTGGACTGTGTGGAAGACTGACTGGTGGACAAATTACTTGAAGCATTGTCAGCAATCCATGACATCACCTGTTTGCACTGTTGTGGTTTCAACAGTGCTCTACCACGTGTCCCTGTAAGTTGAGACATGAAGCTAGGGAGTGTAGCTCTGCGGCGTTCCCCTGCTCCCTCATCAGCAGGTACTGTCTCACCCTGCCCAGGACCACGGCCTCTGCCCCGTGCAGTAATTGAATGCCCACGCCCACGCCCACGTCCTCAACCTTTAGCCCTGGGGTTCAACATTTTCTCTATATAAGTGTATTATATATACCAAAAAAAAAAAAATGAGCCTGCTGTACTGAAACCCACAAACATGTTCAATCTGAACAAGTTAATATATAGGTGGATAAGTTAGAGCAAAATTACGTATTTTATTACGTACCGTGCAGTATGGAGCAATTACACTGAAATGATTAGATTAAGCAGACTTGGTCTGCTTAAGTGCAACCCAGACAAATGTTGCACAGAGATTTTTCTAATGTAGCTGTATCAGTGAGAGCAAAAGACCTTTTTTAATTACGTGACGTACAGTATGGGTTACCTGGACAGAAAATACGGATTGTGGTTTGTGGTGACTGGACAGCTGAACTGTGACACACAGAATGGTTCCACACAGCTGTATGAAATGGATTTGTATCACTGAGATAAAACAACAAAAAAACAAAGTTTTCTTTTTGTGTTTTTTTTTTTAACGTGATGTGCAGAATATATCAGAGAGCAAACTCAGCCCCTGCTGACTGTGGCTATTTTCACTGCACCCCGGAAAAATGTCGCACTCAGATTTTTCTAATGTAGCTGTATCAGTGAGAGCAAAAGACCTTTTTTAATTACGTGACGTACAGTATGGGTCACCTGGACAGAAAATACGGATTGTGGTTTGTGGTGACTGGACAGCTGAACTGTGACACACAGAATGGTTCCACACAGCTGTATGAAATGGATTTGTAGCACTGAGATAAAACAACAAAAAAAACAAAGTTTTTTTTTTTTGTGTTTTTTTTTTTTTTTTTAACGTGACGTGCAGAATATATCAGAGAGCAAACTCAGCCCCTGCTGACTGTGGCTATTTTCACTGCACCCCGGAAAAATGTCGCACTCAGATTTTTCTAATGTAGCTGTATCAGTGAGAGTAAAAGACCTTTTTTAATTACGTGACGTACAGTATGGGTCACCTGGACAGAAAATACGGATTGAACTCGCTCGCTCATCTCTAGTTATCAGTTAGAAATAGAAAACCCCTTTAACATGAGCAGTATTCATTAGATACTGGGCATTGAAAAATGATTGAACTAGTCTGCAATTCCCTCCTATGGCCTAACAAAATGTTGTATGCTTTTGGACAGCTTATTTTAGATCAGCATTATGGAAAATATATAATGTAACATCCTGTCAGTTTCCTTGTATGTAATAAATGTGCCTTAAAAAAAATTGACACATTTTATGTTTTATGGGTTGAAGCTAATTAATACTTCTTCATGCTGGAAAATAAACTCAGTGTTACCTTTGAAATGACAGGGCGCCATAATAAGAAAAACAACAAAAAGCAAATTTCTTTTTAATGTCTCTGTCAATATGATGAATGGCGTAACCCATTTAATTTAGAAATGTGAAACATTAAAGGACAATTGAAAAAGCTTTTATTTAATTTGATGGCAGTAGATTAGTTTGTGCATCATTTATATGTTTTAATTTATTATATTAGCTCGATGTCAGGAACTTTTCTTTGTATATTGGTAGTATTTAGTAAGGGAGAGGTCAGGAGCACCAGCATTTTAAATTCTTTACTTTCATTGCTGTGATCAAATGAAGCACTGTATTACAGTGTACCCTACATTAATTAGTTTCTAACCAGAGCCACAGAGAAAATGCCATTCTCTGATTTATTTCAAAACAGGATTTTCAAAGTTGCCAACATCTAATTAAAGAAGCTGGCTTTGAAATTCTGGAAAGTGAACACTTCAATTAACATATTTAAATGTATTAGTAATACGGCAATTATTTTTCAGTAAATACTGCCAATAGAAACATTATCAGCAGAAAGGAATAACTATTAAAGAATACAGATAAGGAAAACTATACCAACAGGAAAGATCACTTTACACGGGACGACAATCTTGCAGATTATCGGGGAAGAAGCATTCCTTCCCGACAATCTGCCGATCGCTTGCAGGGGAGGCCGATGCATTTTACATGCACTGGTCTCATGCATTTTACATGCACATTGCATCTGCATCAAACATATTATTACTGTGCACTATTTGATAAATTTGGCTCAACCTCACAAAGCAAAGACAGACCTAAAACTGACATCAAAACCACCTCAAATGATTATTTCTCACCTGTTTGCTTATAATTACACCATATACTTTCCTGTTATCATTGCATATCAATAAATAAGTAAGACCAAGTTCAATCTTCAGTTATTTGATCAGTTATTTCCATCAGTTATTGTGAGCCAAAACCAGCTTCGGGTCAAAAACACAGAACAGGTGCAAATATGTCCATTAAACCTTATCTCTGTGTAGGCTTCACTACTGGTTTGGCGCACAATAACCGATGGATATAACTGACCAAATAACTGAAGCGTGAACTTGGCCTTTTTCACACAGTCAGTGTTTTGGACAGTGATTTTCATCAGATATTGTGAGCCAAAACCAGATGCGGGTTTAAACACAGAACAGGTGCAGATCTTTCCATTATAACTTATCTCTCTGTAGGCTCTACTCCTGGTTTTGGCTCATTCTCACTGATCAAACACTGACTGTGTGAGAGCTGCTTTATTTGCAAATAAAACCAGTCAGAATTATTATAGAACCCAGCTAGTGACTCCAAATCAGTTTCACATGGCTTTGTTTTCTTCTTTACCTTGGGGCCCAATGTTGTGTTAGAACATGGGCCCAACAGCCTAGTGGGCAGTCTAACCATGCCAATAATCTATACTAATGCTTGAACCAATAGTTATAGAGTTCTGGCGCTCCCATAAAAATGAATGGAGAAGCGGTGCTCTTTTCTGACCAGCTATTCCGTCCGTTTCATGGAGGCTCCACAGAGCCTGGGACCCCATTCTCGTGATCAGTGGGAGTCCTAGAGGTAGGACCCTTGCCAATCTGATAGTTATAGCATAGGGGATAACTTGTTATAACAGGAATACCCCTTTAAGCAATATCTTTCTTATTTAATTCTTTAGGCTTCCTGTGATGCAGTTGAGTTCCTTTTTGAATTTGAGAGGATGAACATGTGGGTTGATTTAATTGTATAAAAGAGTTGTGAAAGTGTAATGTAAATCTTCCCTCGTGTATACCAGGATTCCTGTTCTTGGCTAGCATACTTAGAAGTTAAGTATCTTCTCGGAGGCAGTAATATGGAGTAGCACTTGCAAGAGTTATACTGGTACAGAAAAAGTTTGGCAGCAAGATAGATGAATGGACAATTATTGAGGACCACTTGAGTTGGTATAGGCTAACCTTGTGTGAGGATTCTAAAGGAATCCCTCATTCTTCACTCTTAAACCCTAAAAGGAGTTTTGGACACTACTGACAAGATTTCTAGCTTGGATTACCCAAGTATAGTCTATGATAGGTGGTTAGGCTGCAGATGTCAGATGTGTATCGTAAGACAGGCTCAGGTGGATAACATGTGGGCAGAGTCAGGCACAGTAATCTTAATGAGGAGACAAGGTCAGGTTCAGGACAATGGTTGGTACATGATTAAATTAGATTAAAGGGGTTGTGCAGTCAATAATATTGATGACTCATCCTCCAAATAGGTGATCAGTTTCTGATTGGTAGAAATCCAACTCTCGCCACCCCCACAATTATCAGTTTGAAGAGGAGGTGGAGCTCATACAAGCACTACTTCCTCTTCAGGATTTTATACGGTGCATTGTTTCAGCGGCACAGCGTAATTACAACTGCTCGTCCCATTCATTTGAACAGAACAAGCAACTGTAATGGCACTGCACAGCCGTGACTTCTGAGATGACTCGCAGTGTAATCTAGAAGAAGAAGCAGTGCTCGTACATGCACCACCTCCTTTTCAAACAGCTGAATGGTGGGGGTGCCAGGAGTCGGACCACTACAAATCAGACATTGATGACCTATCCTGAGGATATATTATTGGCTGCACGACCGCTTTAAGTGAAATCAAGACAAAATTGATCAAACAGAGGAAAAAGACCAGGAACCAGAGGAAAAAAATGTCAGGAAACACACAATCAGGGTTGATCACTAAGCAATTACCTACAGGTAGAGTGTACTTTTAAAGTCCTAGCCTGCTTGCCCTCAGCTGGTCATTTACAGCAGTGCAACCATCACAGTTATGACTGAAAGACCACTTTTTGCCATTCACAACAGTAAGGATTTGACATCTAATATACAAAAGCTACAAGCAAGCAATAATTGGGTAAATATAAATTTGTCCCAAAGCAAAAGGTCAACTCTATATCCAGCAGCATAAAGCAACCACTCAATCTAATATATAAAGATGAGTGTATATAGGTATGTATGTATACCCGCTAAGGGAATCCGCTTTGTTCCATTTACAATCATGAAATTTGGCACACAGGTAAAGAAGGTGTCTGGGAAGGTTTTAGACTGGGTCTCTTTAGCATGGACCGTTCCTGAGATATTCCCAAAAATGCAAATATGGCACCATCATATGACCTACATTAGCCAATAGAAGCCTGCAGGTCTTTCTAATCATATCCCAACTGCCATACACACGGTCACATGACCTTATCAGCCAATAGAAGCTCGCAGGCTCTTAGTCTCCATACACACAGTTTTACACCAGGTTTCCATAACAACACAGCCATTTTTCTTCACTGCAGCAGGTCAGCTTTAAAGGGGCAGGGCCCTGTGGATGACACTATTAAGGGAGCAGAGTGCTGTGGAGGTCTCTGTTAAGGGGACAGGGAATAGTAGAGGTCACAGTTAAGGGGACTGTAACCTATGGTCAGTGTTAAAGAGTGGGTTCTGTAAAGGTCACTATTAAGGGGTCAGGCCCCTGTGGAGGTCACTGTCAAGGGAGTGGAGTGCTGTGGAACTCACTTTTATAGGTACAGGCTATTGTGGAGGTCCCATTTTAAAGAGACAGGGCACTGTGGGGGGTACTGTAGATGTCACTGTTATAGGGGATACTGTTGATATCTTTTAACAACACACACAAACATTAAATGAAAAAGATTAAATATACCCGTGTGAAGCCAGGTCCTTCTGCTAGTATGTTATAAAGCCACGTCAAAAAGCCTAAAGACATTAAACTTACCTACGCTTACCAAAAAAGTCACACTCTCTACTGGACATGTATATTAGATTAGAAAGTATTTAGAAATTGTTTGTATTATGTGTTCTTGTATTTTTCCCATCCCTCTCGTTGCCTTTTTATGATGCACAATTTCTCCATGTTGGCTTATTGCAGTAGTTCTGACCTGGTGAAACTAGTGCTGTAGCACTAGTAGCTAATCAGATATATCTTCAGGTCCCTGCCTATGTGTATCACAGGCACATAGAGATGCTGTAGCTGCATCCCCCTTCCTTCGTCTTCCCTGGCTTCAGTTTACTGATTTACTATAGAATTACTTTTTTGTGAACTCCATATTTGCAGAAGGGGAGGAACATGGCGCTTTCCCCTTACAAGCACTCCTTGTCACAAAATCGTCTCTTGACCAACGAAAGCTACATAGGCACTGAGCAATAGGAATAGTCACCAGTGATGGACAGGTCACACATATCAGATAAACAGGGGCATGCTGTAATATTCCAATTCCCAGTATCAATGGCAAATCCAGGAGGAGAGAACGGCGCAGTTTGTTCTTACAATGCCCAACAACTAACTACTAGCCCAGTCACAAAGATATACAGAAACACACACATGCCCTGTCTGTACTACCACCCGCACGGAGAAGAATGCATTGAAGCATGCCCAATCTATGAGACCCCTGTAAAAGTGTTGGGTTCCCAAACTTAACATTTCCAGAGGGATACAGAGGTCATCAGCATACCTCATCTCTGGTAACAGGGAGTTCCCAGACGTCCGTCGGCAGCACAGTATGGGGTTAAGCTAGCTTCCTAGAACAAGGCAGAAGAGACCACAGCAGTAATTAATTAAATAATTAGTCCTTAGTCCATATCCCTATAAATGACCCCAGGAACCACAAACACACAGAGTTTTTTTCTTCTGCAATGTAGAAGAGACCGTGCGTCTGTCTAAACAGACTGGTTGTTATTTTACTCTAATAATCCAAATTTTTATTAATGCATGTTTCTTTTTGTTACAGGGGACCTGACAGGGTGTTGAGGGTCCCTACGGTCAGACAAGTTGGGGATGCAGGGCTGACGGTATCGCAGTCCTCCCCACTCTTGTTCTGCAGGATTGTTGGATTTATATTATATGCATGGGATGTGGCCCTTATGAGGTTTCCTATTCCTCTTGGGTCTTAATGAAGCCCCCCCCTATTCCCCCGTTTGACTGGGTGTGGGTATGGCTCTTTCTCCTGGCAGCTTGGCATGGCACAAAGTTTCCATTACCTGCTCTACTCCTTCTGGGATAAGGTAAGACCTTGTTTTTTTCCTTCTGTCCGTCTCTCTGTGCTCTGCTCGTCGGCGCCGTTTTTGGCTCCGCCCCCTTTAATTAGCTTGTCTCCTATTGGCTGGCACTCGCGTCGCGTCACGGAGGGGGCGGGGCTTCGCATTAGAGCTCTATTTCTGGCTGGCTGCTGGCTGTATCAGTACCCTTGGCCAGGCAGCCGCGCCACTCAGGACTCAAAGTAAGTTTTTTTTTTTTTTCCTGGATTCTTCTTAGTGACACCTTAGTTCTTCCTAGCCTCACTGGTGGTGTTAGTTTCACCCAGTTTTGGATTCTGGGGTTAGTACACTGGGTTAATTTTGCTTGCTGGGGCTTGTGTTTCTTGATCAGTATCACGGTGCACTCCTGCTGCTGGGTCGTTTGGTCACCTTCCTCTCTTGTGGTTTTTAAAAAATCCTGGAGTTCTAATTGTGTTCTCCTTAGATGTCTACACCGAGGGAGGGCAAGCAGACCAGCAAATCCAGACACAGGATGTGCCTTAGCTGCAAGCAACCATTGTCAGATAAAACGGCAGGAGAATTATGTGATCTTTGTGCCAATACTTCTCAGCCTCATGCCTCATCTGTGCCTACTGATACCATAAGAAAGATAATTAGAAGTGAATTAGCTTCTGTGTTGGGCGACATGGGCCCGTCAGCTAAAAGAAGGAAGTTTTCTGCTAACTCTCCTGCACACTCCTCTGCTGTTACTGATTCTGATGCTTCAGATCCTGAGTCTTCTAAGGATTACTACCTCTTTCAGAGTGAGGATACCTCCAGGCTTATCAAAGCAGTAAGATCTACGCTTGAGTCTGAGCGCTCTATTAAAGGCAAGCAGCCAAAAGAGGCGTTATATTATTTTCCAGCTGTGGAGGACAATTATCTACCGTCCCATCCACTGGTAGATTCGTGGTTTAAGAAAGACTGGAATAATTGTGATAGGCGCCTTGATACTGGGTCCAGATTTAAATCCCTGTATAAGCTTAATGAGGAGGAAACAGCCAAATGGGACCATCCTCCCAAGGTTGATATTTATGTGGCTAAATTGGCGAAGAAATCCTTCTTTCCAGCGGAGGATTCTGCTATGCTCAAAGATCCGATGGATAAAAAAGCGGACTCTTTGGCTAAAAAGTGTTATGCTGCAGCTGCAGCCTCTTCTAAAGTCTCTATGGCTTCTATACCCGTTGCCAGAACCCTAAGAGTATGGTTGAGCGACATCACACGTGACCTTGAACAAGGTACACCTAGAGATGAGATTCTGGAGAAAATGCCGGCCCTCAAAGCTGCATCTGAATTCCTCTGTGACGCTCCACTCGATTCTTTGGGCTTAACCTCTAGGTGCATGGTTACGTCTAATGCAGTACGTCGAGCACTCTGGTTGAAACAGTGGTCTTCTGGCGATGTCTCCTCAAAACACCATTTCTGTTCCATGCCGTTCCAGCCAGAATCAATGTTTGGCTCTCAGCTTAAAGAGATCCTTAAAGAATTATGTGAAAACAAAGGTGTAGGTTTTCCTTCTTATAGAAAACCCTCCTTTAAGCCATACTCACGATATAACAGAAGATCTCCCAAGTATAGAAGAGGTTATCGTCCAGACAATCGTCCAGACAAATACCGGGGGTTTAGAAACAAGCAAAGGAATCCAGGTGGTTCCTCCTCTTTCAACAAGTCTAATCAACCCCCGAGAAAAGATGATGTGTTATGATGCCAGGTTACCGGCTTTTGCGGTAGGAGGAAGGCTTTCGCATTTTTTTCCAGAATGGGAAAAAGAAATCTCGGACCGCTGGGTCCTCTCCTTGATAAAACACGGGTATCTGCTCGAACTAAAAAGCCTTCCTCCAGACAGATTCTTCCTGAATTCAGCAAGAGACTCTTGCCTTCCAGATCTCGTAAGAGAATTTCTTCTAAAAGGGGCACTGGAGCCAGTTCCACCAAACGAGAGAGGATGGGGAGTTTATTCCAGAATCTTCCCAGTTCTCAAGTCCAACGGGAAGTTCAGGTTGGTTATAGACCTAACTTACCTAAATCGTTTTATGGCCCGGAGGAAGTTCAAGATGGAGACGATAAAATCTGTCCTGCCTCTTCTAAATCAAGGGGACTTCCTCGCCACCTTAGATCTGAAAGACGCCTATCTGCATGTTCCAGTGGCGAACGTTCACAGGAAATTTCTCAGAGTGGCTCTGCAAGTCGGATCATCCACCTTTCATTTCCAGTTCACCTGTCTCCCATTCGGTCTCAGCTCGGCTCCCAGGGTGTTTTCGAAGGTTACGGTGGTCCTGGCTGCACTTCTCCGTCTCAGAGGAGTTCATGTGATACCGTACCTCGACGACTGGCTGATAATATCCAACTCAGCTCATCAGTTGTCCGCCAATGTCCAGACAACAATCCGTCTTCTGCAGTCCCATGGCTTCCTGCTAAACTGGGAGAAGTCACATCTCCAGCCAGTCCAGTGTATCCAATTCCTTGGATTTCGGATAGACTCCGTCAAAATGAAATTATTCCTATCCAAAGACAGAATCCTGAAGCTGAAGAGATCGGTCTTCAAGATAATTTCCAGATCTTCTGTATCCATTCGGGAGGCCATGAAGGTTCTAGGCCACCTCACCTCAACGTTGGATGCGGTCAGCTGGGCCAGAGCCCATTTTCGTCAATTACAATCTCTGATTCTGACAGTTTGGAACAAATCTCAAGCATCTCTGAATCAGAGGATGACCATCCCAGAGTATACGAAAGAAGATCTAAGATGGTGGTTGACTACCCGGTTTCTTCATCAGGGAGTTCCGATTCTCCAGGATCAGAAAGTGACCCTCACGACGGATGCATCCTCCTTGGGCTGGGGTGCCCATGTAGGCACCCAATGGATTCAGCAAACGTGGTCCCTGGAGGCCTCCAGAATGTCATCCAATTGGAGAGAATTGAGGGCGGTAGCCTTAGCACTCCAGGGATTCAAGTCTATCCTGAAGAACAAGGATGTCCTCGTGCAATCCGACAATCTGGCCACAGTGTTTTACCTAAACAAACAGGGTGGCACCAGAAGCCCAGCTCTACGTCTGCTGTCTCGGAATCTATTCAGATGGGCAGAGAAGAACTTGAGCAGCTTGTCAGCGATACACATCAAGGGCTCTCAGAATGTTGTGGCAGACTTGCTGAGCAGGAGCACACTGTCACCAGGAGAATGGTCGCTTTCACCTCAAATATTTCTCCAGATCATCCAGAGGTTTGGTCGTCCACAACTCGACGTATTTGCTACAAATCAAAACACCAAAACTCCTCTGTTTTGTGCCTTAGATCCCCGTCAGAGTCCACATGCAGTGGACGGTCTTTCCATCCCATGGAAAGGAATCTTCGTCTATGCTTTTCCTCCTCCAGCTCTGATTCAGAAGACCTTATCCAAGATCAAGTTGGAAAAAGTCAAGGCCATTGTGATTCTCCCGTATTGGCCAAGGAGGGCATGGTTCTCTCTGGCTCTGTCCCTCTCTCAGGGCAGGTTCTGGATGCTTCCGCTAGTACCCGACCTGTTGACACAGAACGGCCTTCAACATCAACATCTAGACAGGCTGAAACTCGCGGCGTGGGCTTTCAATATGACGTCCTGAGGCAAGAAGGGTATTCTGACTCAGTCATTTCCACTCTGGCTAGTGCACGCAAAGACAACACCAGAAGAACCTATGAGAGGCAATGGAAAACCTTTAGAGCATATACATCTGACTCTTCGCTGCCTACTGTGTTACAGTTTCTGCAGAATGGATTGGACAAAGGTCTGAAGTTGAGCACCTTGAAACTCCAGTTTGCTGCCATCAATGCTTTTCTCAATGGAAAATTCTCCAGAAATCCAGTGGTTCTTAATTTCTTCAAAGGTGTTAAAAATATTCGTCCAGATGTTAGAAGTCCCATTCCCTCCTGGGATCTGCTGCTGGTTCTGGACTGCCTTAAAGAGTTGCCGTTTGAACCTTTAGTCTCTGCAGATTTGAAATACCTATCATGGAAGACGGCTTTCCTGGTAGCAGTTGCTTCGGTCAGGAGGCTCTCGGAGATCCAGGCTCTTTCATATAAAGATCCGTACTTTAGAGACTTATCCCACTCTGTGGTTCTGAGAACACTTCCATCCTTTGTGCCTAAGATCAACTCTCAGATGGCTCTTAATCAGGAGATCATTCTACCAGCCTTACCTCCTGAGAATGAAGCTGAGAACCCGCTGGATGTCAGAAGAGCTCTTCTTACTTACCTCGACAGAGTCAAAACCTTGAGGAATGCAGAAAATCTGTTTGTTCTCTTTGCTGGTTCTTCCATTGGTGCAAAAGCCACAAAAAGGACTCTGTCTTCCTGGATTAAAAACATAATTTCCTTCTGCTATAACAAGAGAGGGCTCTCAGCTCCTAGAGATATAAAGGCCCATTCTACCAGATCTACCTCGGCATCCTGGGCTGAAGCTCGCAACGTTTCCCTGCAGGAAATATGCCGTGCTGCAACCTGGTCTACACCGAACACCTTCATCCGCCACTACAGATTAGACATTCCTGATGGCGCAGCCGTAGGCCAGAGGATCTTGATGCCTTGAGTATTGGTTTATTACCCCCCCTTTTATTTATTCCACTGCTTTGGTATCCCATACTGTGCTGCCGACGGACGTCTGGGAACTACCGAATTTTGAATACTTACCTGACGGTAAATTCGAGTTCCCAGAGTCCGGAGGCAGCACAGGGATCCCTCCCTATTATAAAATTTATTTTGCTGCATACGAACTCTGTGTGTTTGTGGTTCCTGGGGTCATTTATAGGGGTATGGACTAAGGACTAATTATTTAATTAATTACTGCTGTGGTCTCTTCTGCCTTGTTCTAGGAAGCTAGCTTAACCCCATACTGTGCTGCCTCCGGACTCTGGGAACTCGAATTTACCGTCAGGTAAGTATTCAAAATTCGGTAGATGTGAAGGCTACCAATACAACCCTCTGTATATATAACTGCACAGACTAACTTATAAAAAGCACATTGAGCAGTTATAAACAAGCTTATAGGACCATGACACAGTCCACTGGATATGCACTGTGTAACTGCTCCCTCACACTCTTCCCCCTCGCAGACCTCAGCTAGCTCCCCTCCACATCACTCTGTAACCTTCAGTGGGACAGACCCACTGAATCTTTAAGAACCAAGTGGGTCTGGGTACAATAAGTGTTAAAAAAATGCAATAGAAATATAGCTTTTTCCTATATCCACACATTTATAATTGGCTAAAAATGAAAAAAAAAAGACACTACACTTATTTGGTATTGCCGCATACATAACAACGTGATCTATTAAGCAATCATGTTACTTATCCAGCACTGTGAACACTGTGAAAAAAAAAGAAAAACTATGACAGAATTAAAATTTTCACCCACCTCTCCTCCCAAAAAATGATATAAAAGTGATCAAAAAAGTCATTTGTACTCCAAAAAGGTACCAATAAAAACTGCAATCTATTCTGCAAAAAACAAGCCCCCAGACAGACGCATTCGCATAAAAATACAAATGTTATGGATGTTAGTATGTGGCAATGCAAAATATAACTTATTTTTAATAAAAAATTATTTTATGCTGAAAAATTAATAAAACATGAAAAAACTATAACTATATAACGACATTACTGTATTGACTTACAGAATAAAGTTATGATCTCAAAGCTCAGTAAAAAAAATAAATAAATAAATAACGTTATGGCCCCTAAAAACAATTTAGACAAATTCGATGTTGGAAAATCCTGATGCTGCTCTTTCCAATCTGAACGCTGCCGTATCCCCAAACAGCATTTTACAATCACAAATGGGGTGCTTACGTATTCAGGAAAAAATACCTTGAGGGGTGTAATGTCTAAAATAAGGTCACTTTTTGTTTTTTCCCCTAGGAGTACCTCTGGGTCTCTTTAAACGTGACAAAGCATCCAAAAACATCCTAACAAAATCTGCACTCCAAAAACCATGTGGTGCTCCTTCCCTTCTGAACCCTGCCATGTGCTGTATTCAGGAGAAAATGAATAACAAATAGAAGAATGCATTTTTTTTATGTTACCCCTTGTTAAAATGAAAAATTTAGGCTTAAAGTTACATTATTTTTGTAAAATATGTAATTTTTCCTTTTCACGTCCAAGTTTTTTATTTTTTCTATGAAACAAAGTGCCCACTACAACCTTGATATATTCTTTTGTGGTATAGTTTACAACATGGGGTGACTTTGAGGGATTTCCACTCTAGGGGAGCATCAGGAGGTCTTTAAATGTACCATGAGCCTAGAAAATTATTCCACCAAAATCTGCCCTCCAAAAACCATATGTTTTTTCTTCCCTTCTGAGCTCTGTGGTCCAAATATAAAGTAGAAATATTACCCTGTTCCAGTTCACACCAATGCTTTGCAGATCAAACTGTAGAAATTTAAGATCGCGCTGCTTTTAGATCAAGATCACTTTGTCAGGCTCAAAAGGAGCAAACAGAGTCATCCACATAGTCAGCACACCTTCAGCGGCTCGGTGAAAAGCATAGAGGGATTCCTGTCAAGATCCAAATATACGACACCTATGGTGAAGGACCCTCAACACCAAGGCATTTTCAACCTTTTATTATATGCACAAAGATACAGTAAAATTGGGCACATAAAAATCGATTGGCGTCCTCGCCTCTTTTGTGAACTCGACCCGGGTTTCGCCATGAGCTTCGTCAGGGATTCCAATTGTTCTCACTTTCAGGTGTCTTCTTATTCCACCATCCCAATGGGGAAGGGGGTTAACTCTTTAGCTTTCACATGTATCTTTTTCTCATAACATTACACAATTCACTGGGTAGGCAAAGGTGTTTTTCAAGTATATAGCTCATAATACGTGTATACGATAGAATATAACTTGTAAAATACAATGAAAAATACAAATAAGAATCAGCGAATGAAAATCAGCTGCATTGGATCATCCATCCATATACTCTAAATCCAACTGAGTGGTATTGGATCTATCTTCACCCTAGTAGTTGCAAATCATAACTGTTCCCTGCACACAAAGTGTGTTTTGGCTGTGCATATTTCTCGCAATACTTCCAGTTTTGCCACTTAAATCACCACTATATGTGGGGTTGACCTTTTGAATTGTTTAATAGAGAGTACAGAAGCCGCACAATGTGAACAGTGCCAAATCCTGCCAATCTACTTATTCATGCTCATTCCCAAACATTAGTCATTAACAGCAGCTAAAAGAATCTTCTTTTTCGTTCCATAGATTAAAAAAAATATGTATAAACAATTCCTCAACTATAAGGTCCTTATTAGATAATCCTACTATTCTACCACTTTACACGCATCCCAAATAATAACCATTGCTCTATCCTAATCTACTATGCAGGGTTTCAGATCGAAATCAATGTTTAGCCCCCTGGGTTGTAAAGTATCCAACCTATAGATCCACTCTACCTCCTTTTAGTTACTCTTCACTACTGGATCTCCTCCTCTCCAGTTCTGTTGTACCCTCTTAATACCTAAAAATCTCAAACCTTTTGGGTTTTTATTATGTGTTTTTAAAAAATGCGCAGAGACACTGTGTGTCTCTAAACCCTTCTTAATATTCCTGATACGTTCCTGGATTCTTGTTTTTCATTTTCTTAGGGTGCGGCCAACATACTGGAGGATTCAGAGTATATGGATGGATGATCCGAGTTCTACAGAGACGCACAGTGTGAATACTGTCAATGCAGTTGATTTTCATTCGCTGATTTTTATTTGTATTTTTCATTGTATTTTACAATTTATGTTCTATCGTATGCATGTATTATGAGCTATATACTTGAAAAACACCTTTGTCTACCCAGTGAATTGTGTAATTTTATGAGAAAAAGATACATGTGGAAGCTAAAGAGTTAACCCCCTCCCCCATTGGGATGGTGGAATAAGAAGACACCTGAAAGTGAGAACAATTGGAATCCCTGACGAAGCTCATGGTGAAACCAGGGTTGGATTCAGAAAAGAGGGGAGGACGCCAATCGATTTTTGAAGACTGCTTTATGTGCCCAATTTTACTGTACCTTTGTGAGTATAAAAAGTAGAAAATGCCTTGGTGTTGAGGGTCCTTCACCATAGGTGTCATATATTTGGATCTTGACAGGAATCCCTCTATGCTTTTCGCCGAGCCGCTGAAAGTGTGCTGACTACGTGGATAACTCTGTTTGCTCCTTTTGAGCCTGACGAGGTGATCTTGGTCTAAAATCAGCGCGATCTTCAATTTCTACAGTTTGAGCTCTGTGGTGTGGCCACACAGCAGTTTACAACCACATATGAGGTGTATTATATACACCTCTATTGTCTTTTAATTACTTGAGGGATATATTTTTGAAAATGGGTGTAATTTATGGGTGTTTTCTATTATATAAGCCGCTAAAAGTGACTTTATAACTGAATTGGTCCTTTAAAAAGTACCGTAGGTTATGGATGTGTCTTGAAAATTTAAAAAAAAACCCTTCTAAAATTCTTAGAAACATCTTAGAAAGTCTTAGAAGCATCATCAAACACCCTAAAAAAAAAAATAAAATCAGATATAAAAAATGATGGCAACATAAAGTAGACATATGGTAAATGTTAAGTAATAACTATTTTATAAGGTGTTGCAATCTTTATTAAAAACTGAAATGAAAAATTAAAATTAAAAAATGATTTTTTTTCAGGATTTTCTGTAAATTTGGAATTTTTCAAGAAAGAAAGGAAAAACATAATCAACTCAAATTAACCACTAAAATGAAGTATGATGTGCCATGAGAAAACATTGGATATGTAAAAGCATTCCAAAGTAAATAACACATATCAGAAATGTCAGATTTGCAAAAATCTGCCTCGTCACTAAGTTGCAAAATGGCCTGGTCGTTAAGGGGGCATGAAAGTGTAAGCCTGGAAAACCCCTTTAACATTAGGTACTGTATGGTTTAAACAGTTATTTGTCAAAAAGAACTATAGCTTCCACAATTGGATTATTTTTGACATATAGTACATGCTCAGTTTTGAACCTCTGTTATTCTGACCTAGTGAGGAAGTAACAGCACCAGCATCCATGAGTTATTCATCAAAATGTTGCCGGGCGAACATCTCTACTAGCCCACTCAAAATATTGTCCGCAATTGTCATTTTAACTAATTTATCTGGATAACGGTACTTCTATCCGTCTTTGATTCCAAGGACAGAGACTTTAATACGCCTTCAGAAACATTAAAATGAATAAATATATAATCTTCAACCAAAGCTATCTTTTGGAAATTATTAATGAGGTGAACATAATACCAAGTTGTATTTGATCATTGCAATGAAAGGTCAGAATTTGAAAGACCAGTAGTTTTGTCTTAGTATCTATTTATGAGAATCTATATTAAATCAAGAGGAAAGTCAGAATTAAAAATGACTAAAGCAAATTACATCAAAGTAATAGTCTAGCATTATATTTCAATAAAGAACCTTGTAATGATCTATCTAATTATCTATCTATCTATCTATCTATCTATCTAATTATCTATCTATCTATCAGATAAGAAGAAGGCAGCACTCTCAAATAGAAAAAATAAATCCACAGAGTTTATTCATCCATGCAGGACGCAACGTTTTGGCTCTATACTGGAGCCTTTCTTAATACTTAAAAATTACGTTATTATAAATGTATTCTCAAATACCTTTTATTAGTTAGAATGGCTTGTTTTGTCTAGGGAGTAATCATTAGAAGAAATAAAATGGCCGCCGTCCTATTAGTGCACACAAAACTTGTCTTAATCACACAGCAGGACAAGTTACTTCAGAACTCTGAATAAAGAGCTGCCTCGCCCTCCTCTCTGATCTGCTTGTCAGGGATTATAATCCTGAATACAGTTTAATATGATATTTAGCTGAATGTTTGTGGGAATGGAGTTCATGAGGAGACATGAAATACAGAGAGGATGGACAGGACAGACTGTGGCAATGTGGGTCTGCGGTAATGGAGACTGCATACAAGTGCTGCTGCTCATTATCCCCACCTTCCTCTCTGTACTTTATGTCTCCTCATGGACTGCATTCCTACAGAGATTCTGTTGAAGATCTTATCAGTTGTACTCAAAATCATAATCCCTGACAAGTAGGAGAGAAGGATGAGACAGCTCTTTAGCTCAGTGTTCTGAAGTAACTTGTCCTGCTGTATGATTTGGACAGGTTTTGTTTTTACTAACAGGCTGACGGACATTTTATTTTTCCTAATGGTTGGTCCCCAGACAAAAAAGCCATTATAACTAATGAAAGGTACATGGGTATATATTTATAATTAGAGATAAGCGAATCTATTTGCCGCTTCGTAGATTCGATACGAATCTTGGAAATTTTCCGCTGCAAAGCAAATCCGAATTTTTTGAGATTCGCTTTGTTAGATTCGAAAATGTTCTTAAAGCTTTTTTACACATTTGCTACGTACCTGTCCGATAAATTGTACGCTAATGTTATGTATAAGTTACTTTATATGCTGATGCGTACAAATTCAGTTAATTAGTGAACTTTTACTGTTTGTTATTCGTGCGGAATAAAGCCCGTTAAGAAAGCGGTCACCTGACCTAGTGGGAAGGGCTTTCTCTGATTGGCTCAGGCTCGGTAGGCCAGTGACGCATCAGTTGTGCTGCGACTGCTGAGACAAGCAAAAGCACTGTCTGTGAAGTTATGAGAGAGAACTGTTTTGTTAAAATTGGGGTGTAATTGTTCTGGGAATCCATATTGCACATATCAGGGATACTGCAGGGCCAGTGCAGGGTAAGTGCAGGGCCAGTGCAGGGCTAGTAATTAATCAGGCAGGGAGAGAGACAGGGAGAGAGACAAAGAGCAGTTGCAGGGCCACAGTCAAGTGAAAAATGTCTGGTATGGAAAAGCAAAAGGGTTCCAGCGAGACCTCAAGCTCCAAAAAAAGGAGAAGGTGGCACAGGGCAGCAGTGCCAAAGATCCTGTAGCCGGAGCTTATAGAATTCGCAATACTTGGCTGGTGTTCCAGCAGGCTAACCCACCAAGGCGCAAAATTGTAGTGTAGGAGAAAGTGGATGAGGCAGTGGAGTGGATGGCACACACATCTCAATCACAGCCGGATGATCTGCTGTCATCTGCTGATACAGTATCATGTAGCCAGGGGTCAGACAATTTGTACACTCATGCGTACGTGTTCACATAAGTTGCGTACCTTTAACAACTGTACGTTCGTTATTAGTGCGCGAATGTTCGCAAAACACCACATAATAACATAATATGATTTGTACGCAGCTTCGCCGAATAGATTCGTATGAGGTACGAATCTTTTGAAAAGTTCAACGAATATTCGATTTTGGATGATTCGCTCATCTCTATTTATAATAAAGTAAAGTTTAAGTATTTTCATTAATTTTGTTTTCTTGTTTTCTTAATTCCTGGAGAACCACTTTAAGTGTCTTCTAACTACTAAGTGTTCCTTGGTCAGAGTGAAATAGGTTTACAGCCTATGTACTACTACCTAGAATTGTGAAAAATAACATTACTAACATATAGTGTAATGTGACCCATGGCAATCTACTGACTTAGTGGTAAATAAAAATGACTGCAATGTTCCTTTAAAGCTCTCCACGTTTCATCATGATAACCGTTTAATATGTTTACCTAAAAGAAAAGTTAAGACGGAATTTGTTTGTGCCCCTGTCACTTCAATAGCAGTGCTGCTTTCCTTTTAAAGTTTAAAAACTATTTAATTAATTTGCCACTTCTTGTGAAATGTAAAACAGCTATGTTAGCTTTTACACAGTATATATAGAGACTTCTTTGAAGTGCAATTTGTTCAATAAATTGAGAGGACTGCAATGCATATAAAGCACTCAATAGTAATAAAATAGCCACACTAATAATGATAGTAAAAGAATGTGCAGATGTGAAATAGATTTGTGCAATTTCTGTTATGGGGGAAATCTAATGATATCTCTATTGCTAGGACAATCCTCTAATGGTCTATGCTTTATATGGTGAATTTTGTCAGTACTTCTTATGAGTGGTCCAGTAATCTAGTCAGTCCTTAGGACCAGTGGCTAGTGCAGTTTTCCTGTTTTTCAGAGGCTTCATAACCCAAAGGAGCAATTCATCCTTTAAAGTTTATGCAGATGTGACTTCAGAGCAACGAGAGGCAAGCCTGAGCCCTTGAAGCACCTAAGCTCCTCCTCTGTGCAGTGATGACCACACTCCCCCTTCTTCTGTTGACAGGGCATCATCATTGTCCACTCAAAGTCCCTTACAGCGTTGGTGCATGCACAGTAGTCATATGTGCCATTGCTGGAAGTGTATTTATTGGATGCTTTTGTTGTTAAAGGTGTGAAATAAAGCTTACCACGTGCAAATGTTTCTTTCAAAGGAAATGTGTCACCTAAGGTTTATCTGCCAGTAAAAACCAGATAGCACATCCTTTTTTTCTAATCTGATTTTATCTTCTGATTCCACAGTAGCCATATGTGCCATTGCTGGAAGTGTATTTATTGGATGCTTTTGTTGTTAAAGGTGTGAAATAAAGCTTACCTCGTGCAAATGTTTCTCTCAAAGGAAATGTGTCACCAAAGGTTTATCTGCCAGTTAAAACCAGATAGCACATCCTTTTTTTCTAATCTGATTTTATCTTCTGATTGCAAATTTTTTTTATTCCATTTTCTGAACAGGATTATGGGGCGGCCATCTTGCCTGAGCTGTTCTTAACAGAATTTTGAAAGCATTTAAGAAAATTGCTTTACGACAGCCACATGGGCCATAGACACAATGGTCAGGAGGGGATATAATTGAATTCTATGGGAGAGTTTTCTAGGCATCCTCTGTTACCTGTGCAGACGTCATTGTACAAGGAAAGAATAGATAAGCTTTGACAATCACCTATTGTGAATGGTGGATCTTGTCCAGTGGCGTAGCTGTCAGGGAAGAAGGTGAAAAGGGTTGGCCACTTTCCGGCTACTGTTGATGAATGTGTTTGCAAGATGATTACATGGCACTTACTTATATAGTCTTTGTTTATATTTTGCACCATTTTCTATATTTCATAAGGTATTCTCTCTTGTTGACCAAGTCATTTTTGCTGTCCACACAGCAGTCCTGTCCATAAAATGGCTGCTCCTCCATTAAAATACACTACACCTGCACTAAACTTTCCAATTCTCAAGTGCAGAGGGCAGATATTATTTATTTGAGCGGCGAAGGCTGAGGGATGTATCTGCAGTTATTTTTGATTGGTCAAATGACCCCCATCAGCCACCATATTATGGACAGATCTCCTGTGTGGACAGCACAGAAGATTTGCCCAACAAGGGGACATGACTTATGAAATATAGCAAACAGCACAGAAAATCAACAATAGCTATATTAGTAAGTGACATATAATCATCTTACAGACACATTGGTCAACAGTAGCCAAAAAGTGACCAACCCCTTTAATGAGTTTATTGCCTGCAGGGCAATCGGGGAAAATCTACATTGTGGCAGCTACTCAAACTCAATATAGGAACAGACACAACTTAGAGTAGCAGCACTGTTGTTCCTCCTGCTGAAGGTCCTTGCTCAGTGAAGAGCAGACACAGTACAATTACTCTATGTTGTCTTCTCCTCCTCCCACCTATGGCCGTTCTCACGGTGGGATCTGCGGTACTGGCACAGCACTTGCCATGTTTGGACATCAGTGCAGATGGTTTAATAATGCTTACTCTAGCTGCATGCATATAATTTTACCAGCACACATGCAGCTAGTAATATAACCTGGCCAACCCCCCTGGGACCCCAAGAAAAGCCAGGTAAATTGTCCTTATGTGTCCATCTAAGGGTTACCACATTTAAAAATGTTACCACATTTTCGTAGATTAAGAAAGTTTTGAAGTACAGATTATCTCTTCATTATAAATATTGGGGGAATTCTGTTACAGTCTGCAGGTAACAGTTTTCCTTACTATAAATCAGTGACCTATAAATATCACTGTTGATCTGAGTTTGCCTTATCAATAAAACGTAACTTTTAATTACTTCAGAAATAAAATAACAGGTCACTTAAGTGATTGTATAAAAATATATTGGTGCTACGGGGGTGCTAGAGTTGTATATTCAGTGTCCTGGTTCGCTCTTCCAGTCACAGGCTTAGGGGTCAATAGTAGAGATGAGCGAGCATGCTCGTCTGAGCTTGGTGCTCGTTCGAGTATTACGGTACTCGTAAGTGCTCGCTGCTCGGACGAGTATCTCGCCATGCTCGAGGAAATGGCATCTCCCGCATTTTGAATTTTTGGCGCCTAAAAACTCAGCCAATCACAAGCCAGGAGACTCTGCGGTACACCCAGCATCACGTGGGGCCCTTACATGTCGATAGCAGGGGTTGGCTGGCCTGATCAGGTGACCCTGGAATATACTAGTGACTGCCCGCGGTGCTCGGCTCAGATGCTGTCTGGATGTCGTTAGGGACAGAGCTGCTGCGTTTCAGGGAGAGTGTTAGGGCCTGGATTTAGTTCTCTGTTAGGCAGGAGTGATCTCAAAAGAACCCAAAAGCCCTTCTAAGGGCTACAAGACATTTTTTTTGTCTCCTGGCTGGCACTAGTAGTGCAGCTATCGCCATATATAACCGTTTTTTTTTTAATTGTTTTATCTCAGTGATACAAATCCATTTCATACAGTTGTGTGGAACCATTCTGTGTGTCACAGTTCAGCTGTCCACTCACCACAAACCACAATCCGTATTTTCTGTCCAGGTGACCCATACTGTACGTCACGTAATCAAATACAGCTTTCACTGATACAGCTACATTAGAAAAATCTCTGTGCGACATTTGTCTGGGTTGCAGTCAAAATAGCCACAGTCAGCAGGGGCTGAGTTTGCTCTCTGAAAGTTTCTGCACGTCACGTTAAAAAAAAATTTATATAAAAAAAAATATATAATAAAAAAAAATATATAAAAAAATAGTTTTTTGTTGTTTTTTCTCAGTGATACATATCCATTTCATACAGCTGTGTGGAACCATTCTGTCTGTCACAGTTCAGCTGTCCACTCACCACAAACCACACTCCGTATTTTCTGTCCAGGTGACACATTCTGTACGTCACTTAATTAAAAAAGGTCTTTTGCTGTCACTGATACAGCTACATTACAAAAATCTCTGTGCGACATTTGTCTGGGTTGTAGTCAAAATAGCCACAGTCAGCAGGGGCTGAGTTTGCTCTCTGATAGTTTCTGCACGTCACGTTAAAAAAAAAATAAATACAAAAAAAAATAAAAAAAATAAAAATAAAAAAAAAGTTTTATTGTTGTTTTATCTCAGTGATACAAATCCATTTCATACAGCTGTGTGGAACCATTCTGTGTGTCACAGTTCAGCTGTCCAGTCACCACAAACCACAATCCGTATTTTCTGTCTGCCTAATCTAATAGCTTCAGTGTAATTGCTCCATACTGCACGGTACATAATAACATATGTAATTTTGCTCTAACTTATCCACCTATATACAAACCACAATCCGTATTTTCTGTCCAGGTGACACATTCTGTACGTCACTTAATTAAAAAAGTTCTTTTGCTCTCACAGATACAGCTACATTACAAAAATCTCTGTGTGACATTTGTCTGGGTTGCACTTAAGCAGACCAAGTCTGCCTAATCTAATAGTTTCAGTGTAATTGCTCCATACTGCACGGTACGTAATAACATACGTAATTTTGTTCGAACTTATCCACCTATATTTTTCTTGTTCAGATTGAACAAGTTTGTGGGTTTCAGTACAGCAGGCCCATTTTTTTTTATATAATACACTTATATACAGAAAATGTTGAACCCCAGGGCTAAGGGTCGAGGACGAGGGCGTGGGCATTCAATTACTGCAGGGGGCAAAGGCCGTGGTCCTGGGGAGGGTGAGACAGTACCTGCTGATAAAGGGAGAAGGGGAACGCAGCAGAGCTACACTCCCTAGCTTTATGTCTCAACTTACAGGGACATGTGTTAGAGGACTGTTGAAACCACAACAGTGCGAACAGCTGATGTCGTCGATTGCGGACAATGCTTCATGTAATTTGTCCACCAGTCAGTCTTCCACGCAGTCCACCCACGTTACCCAAGGGAGCACTCCTCTGGCTCCTCCACCTCAACCTCCTTCCTCCCAGTCTGCCCCATCCAGGAAAATTTGGAATGCGATCCGGCATACTCTGAGGAACTGTTTTCTGGACCCTTCCCAGAGTCACAAACCACTTCTCAGGTTGCTGCTGACCTCTTTCCCGATGGCCAACTTTTCCAACTGTCGCAGTCTGTGGGTGATGATGATGACAATGTTGACTTAGTGGAAGAAGTGTGTAAAGAAGTGTCGGACGATGAGGAGACACGGTTGTCAGACAGTGGTGAAGTTGTTGCCAGGGCAGGAAGTCCGAGGGGGGAGCAGACTGAGGAATCGGAGGATGACGAGGTGACTGACCCAAGCTGGGTTGATAAGCCGAGTGAAGACAGTGCTTCTGAGGCGGAGGCGAGTGCTGCACCAGAACAGGCAGTGGTGTGGCCAGAGGGAGAAGCAGGGCCAGAGCTGGTGCATCAGCAGCAACTGTTTCACGTAGTGAAGCTCCCGTGGCGAGGCCTAGATGTTCGCAAGTCTGGAGGTTCTTTAAAGAAAGTGAGGATGACCGATGGACTGTGGTGTGCAACCTGTGCCACACCAGGATCAGCAGGGGTGCCACCACTACTAACCTAACCACCACCAGCATGCGCAGGCATATGAGTGCTAAACACCCCACTCAATGGAACCAAGGCCGATCACCTACTGCAGGTCACACCACTGCTGCTTCCCCTGTGTCACTCGCTGCCTCTGCTAGTCAACCCTCTGCCCAGGACCCCGGCACGAGTGCCTCCCGCCGGAAAACCACACCTTCGCCTCCACGATACTCCACAGCGTCCACCAATGTGTCCCAGCGCAGCGTTCAGCTGTCATTGCAGCAGACGCTGGAGCGCAAGAGGAAATACAGTTCCACCCACCCACATGCCCAAGCCCTCAATGTCCACATCTCCAAATTGCTGAGCCTGGAGATGCTGCCCTATAGGCTGGTAGAGACCGAGGCCTTTCGCAATCTCATGGCGGTGGCTGCCCCTCGGTATTCGGTCCCCAGCCGCCACTATTTTTCCCGAGGTGCCGTCCCAGCCCTACACCAGCACGTGTCACAGAACATCATCCGTGCCCTGACCAACGCTGTTTCTGAGAAGGTCCACCTAACCACGGACACGTGGACAAGTGCTGCCGGGCAGGGACACTATATCTCACTGACGGCACATTGGGTTAACTTGGTGGAGGCTGGGACCGAGACTGATCCTGGGGCCGCTCATGTACTGCCCACACTGAGGATTGCGGGGCCTACCTCGGTCACGGTCTCTCAGACGTACTATGCCTCCTCCTCCTCCGAATTACCATCCGTGGGCACGGCGCCTTCAGTCGGTAACTCTAGGCGCAGCAGCAGTGCATGGGTAAGGGCCAGCAGGCGGTGCTCAAACTGCTGAGCTTAGGTGACAAAAGGCACACCGCCCAAGAGCTGTTACAGGGCATCATGGCGCAGACCGATCTGTGGCTGGCACTGCTGAACCTCAAGCCAGACATGGTTGTGTGTGACAACGGGCGTAACCTGGTGGCGGCTCTGCAACTCGGCAGACTGACACATGGACCATGCCTGGCCCACGTGTTCAATCTAATAGTTCAGCGGTTCCTCAAGACATACCCCAATCTGTCTGATTTGCTCACCAAGGTGCGCCACATCTGTGCGCATTTCCGCAAGTCGACCACAGATGCTGCCACTCTCAGGGCAGCGCAGCGCCGCCTACAACTGCCCGCTCACCGACTGTTGTGCGACGTGCCCACAAGATGGAATTCGACATTAAACATGTTATCCAGAGTTTACCAGCAGCGCAGAACGATTGTAGACTGCCAGATGTCAACTTCCACCAGAACTGGTAGTCAGGTCACTCAGATTCCTCAAGTCTACAATGAGGAGTGGACGTGGATGTCTGATATCCGCCAGGTGTTGAGCAACTTTGAGGAGTCATTATCAGCCTCACCATCCCGCTGCTTTGCCTGTTGAAAAACTCACTGCTCAGCATCAAGTCAGATGCTTTGCGCTTGTCACAAGAGATGGTGGAGGAAGATACGTCGCTTGATAGCCAGAGCACCCTCCGGTCTGTTTCTCAGCGCCTATCGGAGGAGGGGGATGAGGATGAGGAGGAAGAGGAGGAGAATGTCGGCGAGACAGAAGAGGGTACCAGAGCTCAGTCCTTAACTCTTGAGCGTGTATGGGCTGAAGAGGAGGACTTGGAGGAGGAGGAGGTAATGGAGAGTCAGGCCAGTGAGGAGAGGGAATTCTTGCGTGTTGGGACTGGCACACATGGCAGACTTCATATTAGGCTGCCTATTCCGTGACCCTCGCGTTAGAAGCATTTTTTCAAACACCGATTACTGGGTGTTCACTCTCCTGGACCCACGGTACAAGCAGAACCTTTCACTCTCATCCCTGTAGAGGAAAGGAGTATGAGAGTGAATCAACAGGCCCTGGTGCACAAGCTGAAACAATCCTTTCCATCTGACGCCACTAGCGGCAGAGGGCATGGTTCTGTGGGCCAAGTAGTGGGGGAGAGGAGGCGAGCAGGCAGCTTGTCCAGCACTGGCAGGGGAACGCTCTCCAAGGCCTTTGCCAGTTTTATGTCACCCCAGCAAGACACTGTCACCTGCCCCCAGTCTAGGCAGAGTAGGGGGGAGCTGTACAGAAAGATGGTGAGGGAGTACCTAGCTGACCATACCAACGTCCGGACCGATCACTCTGCTCCATACAACTGCTGGGTTTAAAAGCTGGACACGTGGCCTGAACTGGCGCTGTACGCCTTGGAGGTGCTGGCCTGCCCTGCCGCTAGTGTGCTGTCAGAGCGGGTATTCAGTGCAGCTGGTGGCGTCATCACCGATAAGCGTACACACCTGTCAACTGACAGCGCTGACAGGCTGACGCTTATTAAAATGAACAAAGCCTGGATTTCACCGGAATTCAAATCTCCTCCGGGGGAAAGCAGCTAAAGATTAACATTACTTATGTATCCGATTCCTCTTCTCTACTCCTCCTACTCCTCCTCCTCCTTGTCGTCTTTGCCTAACGCTGACCCAAAAAACGCAATTTTTTAGAGGTCCAACTGGCACTCTTTTACCACAATTTTTCCGGAGGTCCACCTACAGCCCCTCTCTCCAAACAATTTTTCCGGAGGTCCACCTACAGGCCCTCTCTCCAAACAATTTTTCCACAGTGTCAACTACAGACAGTGTAAAACAATGTTTCAGGAGCATCAAACAGACAGTCCAAAACAATTTTTCAGGAGGCGCAAGTACCGACATTTAAAAAACAATTTTTTGCTGAGGGTTGACTTTATGTACTGCGAAAAGAAAAAAAAATTGGAGGGTCAACAAAAGCCATTTCACTGCATTCTCAGTCGGACAAAGTCATTGGTGGTGTAACCGCCATGCTGTGTCAGGCAAAATTTTTGGGTGCTTCACCAGCTACCGCATACTAACTCAGTCACTCCGTTGTCACTGCCGCCATACAGGGCCACGAAAAATGTTTATGTGGTTCGTCTGCTACCACAGTGTCACTCGCTCACTCTGTTGTCACCACCATAGTGGTTTGCACTATAGCAGCCCAAGTCTGCACATTCCCCTTTTTATCTCCAAGTGATCTATACTGCATGTCACGTAAAAAAATAGGTTCTTTTGCTCTCAGTGATACAAATCCATTTCATAAAATCCTTTCTTTCTCTTTAACTGATCTATACTGAACGTCACTTTTAAAAATACGTCTTTTTCCTCTCTTTCTCTCTCTCCAAACTATTTTTCCGGATAGGTGCCGTATATGGTATTAAACTGAGAAGAATGCATACAACACATGCCCCACTTGACAAATTTCAGAGTTGACAACCGTACTGGTTGATGCTAAATTTTTAAGTTGGGGTCCTGCGTCGTCATTTGAACTCCATCCAGCTGTTGTCACCACCACACACGCTAGCCAAGGGGGCACTCCTCTGGCTTTTCCAGCTCAACCTCCTTCCCCCCAGCCTGCCCCCCACCTACAGGCCCTCTCTCCTAATAATTTACCCGGATAGGGGACGTATTAGATATTATACTGATTTTTTTTAGTTCTTCTTTTAACCCCTTCCTGACCGGCGCCGTACATGTACGGCGCTCTGGCGGTGCGGGGACATAACCCCCGCTCGCAGGTGCGGCGGGTGTCATGGCCGGCAAGTCTCTGCTGTTTCTAACAGCAGAGACTTGCCGCTTCTCACCTTCGTTGGCGGCGACTTCCAGGGCCTTACTGATGCCGTGATCACACGTGATCACGGCATCAGGATGCGTCTGAACCCGAAAGACTACGCTTCCGGGTGGTGTACAGACGCCCGGATTGACCAATCGGGGTGTCTGTACACCATATGAAAACTGTAATCCTCGCTGGTGAGGATTACAGTTTTCAAACTGCAATTCTTATTCTGGCCACTAGATGGCAGGCCAGGATAAGAAATGAGCAATTCATGGATTTAACTGCATCTAGTAAATCCATGATTGCTCATAAAGAAAAAAAACAAAACACAATAGATCAGATGATATTTGAGCTTTAAAATAATCACAGAAAAATTTAAAAAAAGTTAAAAAATATATAAAAAATAAAAAAGATATAAAAGTTCAAATCAAAAGTAAAAAAAAGTAAAAAATAAATACCTAAATAACAATAAATATAGACATCATGGGTATCACCATGACCGAAAACGCCAGTACTTTTAAAATATATAAAAAAAAATTTCAATACGGCGAATTGTGTGGCGGAAAAAAGCGTCCAAATGGCGATTCGCCGTTTTTTGTCGCTTTTTTAAAAAAAAAAAACAAGGAAGGACAAGGAAAAAAAAAAAAAAAAAAGGGCAACTTTCTAATTATTTTATCACCATCTAAACGCAGGAAAAACTATACATATTAGGTATTGCCGGATTCGTACTGACCAGTAGAATGAAAGTAACTGGTCAGTTTTAATGCACATCGAACGCTGTAAATAAGAAACCCGTAGAACTGTAGCGGAATAGCGGTTTTCTTGCAATTTCACCCCAATTGGATTTTTTTTTCCCGCTTCCCACTACACCATATGCAATATTAAATGGTGGCGTTGAAAAGTACAACTTGTCCCGCAAAAAACAAGCCCTCATACAGCTATGTGAACAGAAAAATAAAACAGTTATGGCTGTTTGAAGGCAGGGAGCGCAAAACGAAAATGCAGAACCGAAAAAACCTCCGGGGTAGAAAGGGTTAATTGGCTCCTGACCTATGATAGGCAGAGCATGGATACGTCCCCTTAGCTGCAGTAGAAAAGACACTCCCCTGGCCAGAGCAAGCTCTTTTTCCTTTTCCGTGTTCAAAAAATCCATGAAATATATGGTCCCAAGATAGGGGACGTATACGATTTTAAACTGAGAAGAATCGATACCACACATGCCCCACTAGTTCAAGCTCAATGTTAACAGCCGTACCAGTTGATGCCAAATTTTTAAGTGGGGGTTCCACCACTCCCAGCCTAACCACCACCAGCATGCGCAGGTATACGAGTGCTAAACACTATGGAACCAAGGCCGTCCGTTCCCCTCATGCGGGTCCCACCACTGCTCCTTCCCCTGTGTCACTCGCTGCCTCTGCGAGTCAACCCCCAGCCCAGGACCCCGGCACGGGTGCCTCCCGCCGGAAAACCACCCCTTCGCTTCCATGATTCTCCACACTGTCCACCAATGTGTCCCTGCGCAACGTTCAGCTGTCATTACAGCAGACGTTGGAGTGGAAGCAGAAAAAAAGTTCAGCCCACCTACATGCACAAGCCCTCAACGTCCACATACAGGGCCACGCTAAATTTTTTATGTGCACTACCTGCTACCGTCGTGTAGCTCGGTCACTCTGACCGAGTCTGACCCTGGGGCCGCTCATGTACTGCCCACTTGGAGGATTGTGGGACCTACCTCGGTCACGGTTTCTCAGACTTACTATGCCTCTTCCTCCAACCCCTCCTCCTCCTCCTTCGAATTACCATCCGTGATTCACCTCCTGCTACCTCAGTCTAACTCGGTCACTCGGTTGTCACTGCCATGCTGCGTCAGGCTAAATTTTTGGGCGGCTCACCTGCTACCTCATCTAACTTAGTCACTTGGTGTCACCGCCATGCTGTGTCAGGCTTATGCCTGCATCGTGTGGCTGGGGATAGGAGAGCAGTGCCAGCATGGGCATGGGTGATGGACCTTCGTTGCACCTAGTTGGGTGCTTTCCTAACATGTGATGGGCATGTGCCTCGCCTTTCTTGGTCTGGGTGAGCACAATTGCCATGAGGGTAACCACCAGGCTGTTGCAGGAGAATTTGGGGTAATGGTGGGATTAGGCAGCCTCAGAGGCATCCATACATGCTGCCCCTGCTGTTTCCTGTCCATTTCCGTGGTGTTTCCATCATTTTCTGAGGTTTCCAGGTTTTCACCCAGCCTTCCCTAGGCAGAGCCTTGTTCCCCTGCAAAAAATGCTTGAGTCTCCCATTGACTTCAATGGGGTTCGTTACTCGAAACGAGCACCCGAGCGTCGGGAAAAGTTTGTCTCGAATAACGAGCACCCGAGCATTTTAGTGCTCGCTCATCTCTAGTCAATAGTAAACCTGAATATACAAATCACCTCCAAAAAAAGGGCGCAGTGTCAGGGATAGGCTTGTTAACAGCCACTGGCCTGTGGTCAAATTAATGAGACCAAAAAATTCAGTAGCTCCACAACAGGGCGTGAATATCTGATAAGAGATTTTATTAACTATCAAACAGCTGGAGTGGTTTATGTGGCACAGTGCACTTGTCCCCTCGATTACGTGGGCAAAACCAAGAGGGAATTACGACGCCGCGTGAGGGACCGCTATAACAATATTATTAACAACAAAGATACATATGTAGCCAGGCACATCAATCAGGAACATGACGGTAATAAAGCCTGCATTAAGTACATAGGGATTCAACACATCCCGCAGCCCCCACGTGGGAAAAATTGGGACAATCTAAATGGATATTTAGACTTAAAACGGTATCACCCCTTGGCCTCAATGAATATATATCATTTGAACCATTTCTGTAAGCTCTTGATTAGAGATGAGCGAAGTGATTTGTCGATTCGTTGATTCGTATCGAATCTTTGAAATTTTCAACTGCGAAGCAAATCCAAATTTCCTTGGATTCGCTTCGTATTATTCGTAAACGTACACACAATTTTACATGCTAAATATACGTACGATACGTATGAAACGTACGAAAAGTACGTATTACTGTATGTGTGAGGCGGAACAATGACGATACTCCCACGCAAGAACTATTTTGCACGTATAGGGAGTGAAGACTCCTCCCTCAGTACTTCACCCTCCTCTGAAGCCACTCTGAACCAGTTTAGACCAGCGCTGACTTTAGAGCAAGCATCATGGCTAAGAAACAGCTGTGCCCAAATTGGTATGAAATGTGCTTTGGGTTCGAGTTCCCTGTACCACCACGTGCTCCAGACATCAGGATGTCACAAGTTCAACTCTGCCAGAGAAACCAAGCTTCAGTGCCTGTGTCCTTATCACCTGCTGAAGTTGCTGCGCCTGCGACTCGTGAGGTAGCTGGAGCATCTAGTGCGGCTGGAGTGTCCGCTATGTCTCGTACGGCAGAGGCAGCTGGAGCGTCCACTTCTCCGCCCAGGAGAAGATCCGCCCCTTCCATACACCAGAACCCAATTGTTCCACCATCTGTGACGGCCCATGCACAGACTCTCTGGGACTATAAAACCGCAGTGGAGGACTGGGTCATAGAAGTTCTTGACCACCCTAGGCCGGGAGATCCTTCGTTGGAACGCAGGAAGGGAACTGCGCTTTGGTTCTCAGTTGGGAGAGGGTCTGGCTTCCTGCAGGATGACGAAGATGGAAGGGAATATTTTGTGGGCCGCAGGTCGGTGAAACGGCCGTACCTGCCACAACATCGTCATAGCATGTATGTGAGGGATCAGGTGGAGTACACCACCATGGTATCCCTGAAAGGCCCATTTGTGACCAGGGTTACCCTCCTGTCAAAGCCTCTGGTGCCTAAAACGGAACCAGAAGTGTGGCCAGATGAACCACCAGGTCCAGGACGCTTGCGCTGCCTGCAGGAGTTCCCAAATGGTGTCCTCCGGTTCAGGGAAAAGCCACAGCCTCAGCCGGAGCCTCTGTTTCCTAGACTGCCAGCACCACCACCACAGTCTTTTCAGCTTGGTCAGCTCACTACATCATCATTCACCTTCCAATCAACGGTCATCCACCAGTACCAGCTGCCGTGGAAGGTGAAGCCCCAATCAGACTGAAAACCAGCTCGGAGCCTGAAGCTGTCACATGATGCCTGCCAGCCAATGACAGCACTCCCCTCCCGACTGGATTTCCTGTTCTCCAAACATTGGACATTGCCCCTCCTGCTGTCATAAGGGATATGCTGACACTACCTCCCCCTACTTCATCAGTAAGTTCCTCAGCCTGGACCCTCTGTGTGCCATGTCCTCACCAAGTGTATTGCAGGACTACCCCTAGTAATAGATATGTACTGCAGTATATATATCTATTACTAGGGGTATTCCTGGAGTGTATGTATATGTGTGTGTATATATACATATGTATAGATATGTACTGCAGTGTGTGTATATAGATAGCTATACACTATAGATAAGTACTGCAGTTATAAATACAAATGTATAGATATGTACTGCAATGTGTATAGCTAGATATACACTATAGATAAGTACTGCAGTGTGTATATATATATGTATGGACATGTACTGCAGTCTGTATATATAGATAGATATACACTATAGATATGTACTGCAGTGTATATACACATATGTATAGATATGTACTGCAGTGTGTATAACTAGATATACACTATAGATAAGTACTGCAGTGTGTATATACATATGTATGGACATGTACTGCAGTGTGTATATATAGATAGATATACACTATAGATATGTACTGCAGTGTATATACACATATGTATAGATATGTACTGCAGTGTATATCTGTCTATCTGGTTAGTCCTGATGTGTGTATGGACATGTACATGTATATATGTTCCGGTAATGAAAAAAATGCGGATTTCAAAATGACAATATCTGGATCAACAACATTAAAAAAAACAGTGAAAAAATACAAAAACAAAATATGTTAAATATAAAAATACAAAGTCAAGTAACATCTAAGGGCTCATGCACACAAACGTATTTTTGTTCCGTGTCCTGTTTTTTTGCGCCCTGTATGCGGAACAATTCACTTCAATGGGGCCGCAAAAAAACGGAAATGACTTCATGTGCATTCCATGTCCGTATGTCCACAGGGCCGTTCCACAAAAAAATAGAACCTGTCCTATCTTTGTCTGCAATACGGACATGGATAGGACTGTTCAATCAGGGGCTGGATGATCTGTTCCGCAAAATGCGGAACGCACACGGCCGGTATCCATGTTTTATGGATCCGTCTGTGAGCCCTAAGGCTGAGTTGACATCACCATTTTTTTCCATTCTTCTGATGCAGTACTTTTTTTTCCTAAAATAACACATCTCAGGCGGAAATGGCTCAAACTGATGCCAAGTAACTGATGTTCAGGATCTATTTTATTTTTATAGGGTCCATTTATTTTTTTCCTTTATTTTCCTGTTGTTTTGACAGATCAGAAGAACGAAAAATAAACAGTGATCTCATCTCAGCCTAATATGGGATCTGTGTAAGAATTTAGTATGAAAGTCTGCTACTTAATAATATACAAGGCTGTATTTGTAGCTGGGTTAACAGTTTGCTGACCTCGCCTACTTGACTTGGCCACGCCCTCTGCCAGTTTGGCTCCTCCTACAACATGGGGCCACTTTTACCTTTTTTTCCAGGGCCACTTTGAGTTCCCAATCCACCCTTGACCTTGTTAATATGAGGGGAAACACGTCGGAGTTTAGGAGTGAGGTAGCGCTATGATAGGGGCTTATTAGCTAAGGTCCGAGGTTCCTGAGGCTGGGGGTCGTCCTTTTCAGGACGAGTGCTCCGAGTACAGCCATGCTAGGTTTTCCCCAACCAGAAGATTGAGACATTAGGGACAGCGTGTAGTAGAGTAAAGTTAGGAGCACTCGTCATATTCAGGTTTACTATTGATCCCTAAGCCTGTGACTGGAAGAGCGAACCAGGACACTAAATATATAACTTTAGCACCCCTGTAGCACCAATATATTTTTATACAATTACCTAAGTGACCTGTTATTTTATTTCTGAAGTAATTAAAAGTTACGTTTTATTGATAAGGCAAACTCAGATCAACAGTGATAATTATCTCTTCATTATCTCTTACAATTTTTTTTTATTTCCTTCTTTTCTTACTTCAGCTACTTTTTATTTCATAGGATGAAAATAAAAGACCATAACATCTCCAGTCAAATAAACTGTTTCCACAGAAGTAAAACATGTGCTTCTACATTAAGACATTAAAAACTTTCGTTTTGGTGCAAATGTAGAATATTCAAGGTTAAACATTGTTCCATTTTCAATGTTTACTTAGGAAACAGCAATGGCGTTAGATGAAGCTTTTTCCGTTTTTTTAAAAGCTTATTTATGGAAGTACTCAAGTACTTTTAAGGCTTTCATGCAATAATGTTTCCATAATAATAATAATTTACTTGTACCATATAACTTGTCCAGCTCCACATATACCATTATTATGTGATGCTAAGTGCCCTATCTAGCTAAAAATAGCTGTATGGTTTACCAGATGTTGTAATAAACAGGCCTTTTTGAGATATGAAAGTACATTTAAAAAAATAGTTTTTCACACTTTGTCCTAGATTGAGTCAATATTTAATCTTTCATATGTTTTTCATATTTAATTATCTGGAATAGAAAATGCGTAAAAAGAGTTTTATCATTTTGTATTATATATTTTCATCTTAAAATACTTAAAGGAGTTGACCTCTTTCTGGTTACTGTTGACCAATGTGTTTGTGAGATGATTATATGACACTTACTAATATAGTCTTTGTTGAAATTCTGCACAATGTTCTATATTTAATAAGGTATGCCTACTTGTTTACTAAGTCTTTTCTTTGGTCTACACAGAGGTCGTGTCCATAAAATGGCCGCTGGTGGAGGGTCGTGTGACCAGGTAAATCACCTCCATGCCATGCCACTTCGTCAGCTTTGATTCACTCATCTCTAGTCAGGACCAAGGAAAGGTCCTCTTTAACCCTTTCCTGACGTGCAGGTGTCCCCGTGCAGTGCGGGGACATGATGCCCGCTCGCGGGTGTGGTGGGCGTCATGGCCGGCAAGTCTCTGCTGTTTCTAACAGCAGCTTCTTCGTCGCCATGGTGATCAGGCGCAGAGGACCGGCGCACTTCAGGGTCTCGTGCGGCCGGCGTCCTCCCCGCCCCCTAGCATTACTTAGGGGGCAGCCATGTGGTGCTGATCACACCACATGGCTATTGTTTATGTTGGTGTTTTGCACTTGTTATTTGGAGCCATGTGGTGCTGACCACACCACATGGCTAACTGTCATTGTTTTGAATTCGGGTCGACGCCCTGTTTGCATCACAGGTCATGTGACGCTGGCCAGGTCACATGACCTAGGGGTGGGCTATTTAAAGATGGCAACTGCCAGGGCTAGTTGCCTGTTATTAAAGTCCTTTCTTTGCAGTGCTGTGCATTATTGACTTGTGAGTTTACCTTGTATCCAGACCCATTGCTTGTGACCTCGACCTCGATTCTGCTAATCCCTCGGCTCCTGACGTACGCTCCCGGTTTGACCTTGCTTAGCTGACTATTCGTATTGTGTTTGTTCGTGCCTGTGTTTGTCTTTTGTTCCTTCCGTTCCCAATCCCTCACTTATACAGAGTAGGGATTGTCGTCCAGTTGTCCCCCTAGGACCGTTAGCCTAGGGTGAGGCAAGTAGGCAGGGACAGTTGTGGGATAAGTCAGGGCGCACCTTATCCCAGTGTTCCCGTCCGTGACAGAATAACAGGCCCAAAGATTTTATGGAGCCGTTGCAAGTACTGACTGACCATGTCCAAAATATGGCACAAATGGTCCAGGACTTGGCAGAAAGGCTCCAGCAGCATGAGCAACAGCTTACCACCCCTGTGGCTGTTGCTGAGGTCCCTAATACCACCTTGGAACCTCAGGTTAAGCTCCCCGACCGTTTTTCCGGGGATCGTAAGGCTTTCCGTGCCTTTAAGGGAAGCTGTAAGCTTTATTTTGAGTTGCGCCCAAACTCCTCGGGGTCTGAACCGCAGCAAGTTAAAATTATTATCTCCCGGCTGCATGGTGACCCACAGGAGTGGGCTTTTTCCTTGCCCCATGACGCTCCTTGTCTACAGTCTGTGGAGGCCTTTTTTCGGGCTCTAGGACTCCTGTACGAGGAACCTGACCTAGCCGCGGTAGCGGAGACGCAGTTAAGGAACATGCGACAGGGTAACCGTCCAGTGGAGGATTATTGTGCCGAATTTAGGAAATGGTGTATTTCGACCAACTGGAATGATCCTGCATTGAAGAGCCAGTTTAGGGGGGGCTCTCTGATCAGCTTAAGGATCTCCTGGTTAGTTACCCCACTCCGGAGTCCCTAGAAGAGTCTATGACGTTAGCCATTAGACTTGACAGACTTGTTAGGGAGAGACGGACTGAACGCTTGACTCCCTTTACTGTGGTCAGTTCCCCGGATTCTTCCTTTCAGACTGCATCTCCTGGCAAGACCCCGGAGGAACCCATGCAACTTGGAGCCACCTTGAGGGAGCAGAGGCGTAAACAGGGGGCCTGCTTCTACTGTGGTGACAAGGACCATTGGCGGCAACAATGTCCCAAACTTCCTCCTTCCAAGAGGTCTGCCGCAAGTGTTAAGGTACTTCTACGGTGGTAAGGAGGAA